>MU760046.1:384074-421144 GCA_026770625.1 Nicotiana glauca
AAATTGACTCTAACAATTATATTTCCTATTTTCCAATTATGGTAATTCCTAATTTAAATTCAACCTAATACAAATTTAAACTAAAAATACCAAAGAATGTTATTTTACTATTTTCCTCCTATTTTGTTCTAAAATAAATTAATACTAAAATGTGAAATTAAATACCTAAATGCAAATGCATATATATATATATATATATATATATATTTTTTCATATGAATTATCATGCACAAATAAAAATACAACAACTAACACAAAATTTAAAAAAATTCACAAAAATTGTAAAATAATAAAGAAATCATTTTATTTGGAATTTTTGGGAATAATTTGCTTAGGGCAAAAATTACGTGCTCACACTACCGACTTACTCGCGCGATCAAATCGCCAAAATAATATTATATACATCAAATTAAACCTCAAAATTCATAATTTCTTCTAAATTTTCATAAAACATCAAATTCTCATTTTTAAATCCGAAACACGTCAAACGATGTCTGTTTTCAACCAAACTTTACAGAAAGCGCTTAAACCATATATAAGACCTATACCGGGTGCCAGAACCAAAACATGGGCCCGATACCATAGTCTTTTAATCAAACTTCATTTCTAATTTTCTTAATTATTTCAAGAAAACAATTTCACACAAAAATTCATTTCTCGGGCCTGGGACCTCGGAATTTGGTTCCAGGCATACGCCCAAGTCCCATATTTTTCTACAGACCCTCCGGGACCGTTGAATCATAGGTCCGGGTCCGTTTACCTAAAAGGTTGACCAAAAATAAATTTATTTAATTTCATATCAAAATTTAGGATTTTTCTCATAGAATTCATATTTAAACTTTCTGGCTACGCGCCCGGACTGTGCACGCAAATTGAGGCAACCCCAAATAAGGTTTTCAACACCTCAAAAGCACAGAATGAGTAAGGAAACAAGTGATGACCCCTTTGGGTCGTCACATTCTCCACCTCTAAAATAATCGTTCGTCCTCAAACGGACAAAAGAAGAACTATTATCGTCGGGAAAAAGATGAGGATAACGGCTCAGCATATTGGACTCAGACTCCCAGGTCGATGCCTCAGGAGGCTGACATCTCCACTGACCACGTACAGAAGGAAAACTCTTGGATCTCTATTGACGAACCTGCCGGTCCAAAATAGCTACCAGCTGCTCCTCATAAAACAAGTCCTTTTCTAACTGGACAGTGCTGAAATCTAACACTTGGGCTAGATCGCCGTGATACCTCTGAAGCATGGATACATGAAAAACTTGATGCATGACTGATAAGGTAAGCGGCAATGCAAGTCTATAAGCCACCTCTCCCACTCAATCAACAATCTCAAACAGACCAATGAACCTAGGGCTACGCTTGCCCTTCTTCCCAAATCTCATCACGCCCTTCATAGGCGACACTCGGAGCAATACCCGCTCACCAACAATAAATGCCACATCTCGAACCTTGTGGTCTACATCACTCTTTTGCCTAGACTGGGCTGAACGAAGCCTATCCTGAATGATCTTGACCTTGTCCAAGGCCTCCTGAACCAAATCTATACCCCACAACCGAGCCTCTCCTGGCTCAAACCATCCAACTGGAGACCAACACTGCCTACCATATAAAGCCTAATAAGGAGCCATCCGAATGCTCGACCGGTAGCTGTTGTTGTAGGAAACTCCGCTATAGGCAAGAACTGATCCCGCGAACCTCCAAAGTTGATAACACAAGCTCGAAGCATATTCTCTAGAATCTGAATAGTTCGCTCGGACTGACCGTCCATCTGGGGATGAAATGCTGCGCTCAAATCTAACCGTGTACCCAACTCTCGCTGCACCGCTCTCCAGAAGCGTGAGGCAAACTGTGTACCCCGATCAGAAATGATAGACATGAGCACACCATGAAGGCGAAAAATCTCCCGGATATAGATCTCTGCAAACCTCTCAGAGGAATCGAAAACTGCTACAGGAATGAAATATGCTAACTTGGTCAGCCTATCGACAATAACCCATATCGCATCGAACTTCTTCCGAGTCAGTGGATGTCCAGTAACAAAATCCATAGTAATCCGCTCCCACTTCCACTTGGGAAGCTCAATCCTCTGGAATACACCACCAGGCCTCCGATGCTCGTACTTAACCTGCTGACAATTCAAATAATGAGCCATATATGCTACGATATCCTTCTTCATTCTACGCCACCAATAATGTTGCCGCAAATCCTGATTCATCTTCGTGGCGCTCGGATGAATAGAGTACCTGGAACTATGGGCCTCTTTTAAAATCAACTCTTGAAGCTCATCCATATTGGGCACACAAACTCACCCCTACAATCTCAAAACACCATCCGCATCCAAGGTAACCTGCTTGGCACCTCCTCGCTGCACCGTGTCACTAAGGACACACAAATGGGGTTCATTAAACTACCGATCACGGATACGCTCCAATAATAAAGAACGAGCGACCGTGCAAGCTAACACACAACTGGGCTCAGAAATATCCAGTCTCACGAACTCATTGACTAAAGCCTGAACATCCAAAGCAAACGGCCTTTGATTGACCGGAATATAAGCAAGACTACCCATACTGGCCGACTTCCAACTCAAAGCATCGGCCACCATATTGGCCTTCCCCGGATGATATAAAATGGTGACATCATAATCCTTCAGCAACTCCAACCACCTTCTCTGCCTCAGATTCAACTCCCTTTGCTTGAACAAGTACTGAAGACTCTTGTGATCAGTGAACACCTCATAGGCCACGCCATACAAATAGTGCCTCCAAATCTTTAATGCATGAACAATAGCTGCTAAATCTAAATCATGCACTAGATAGTTCTTCTCATGAATCTTTTACTGCCTCGAAGCATAGGCAATAACCTTGCCATCCTGCATCAACACTGCACCAAGCCCAATACGGAAAGCATCGCAATAGACTGTATAAGGCCCTGAACCTGTGGGCAAAACCAACACCGGTGCCGTAGTCAGAGCTGTCTTGAGCTTCTGAAAGCTCACCTCACACTCATTCGAGCATCTTAACTGGGCACCCTTCTGGGTCAATCTGGTCATCGGGGCTGCAATAGATGAGAATCCCTCCATGAACCATCGATAGTAGCCTGCCAACACTAAGAAACTCCGAATCTCTGTAGCTGATGCTAGTCTAGGCCAATTCTTAACTGCCTCGATCTTCTTCGGGTCTACCAGAATACCCTATGCTGATACAACATGACCCAGAAATGCAACTGAACCCAACCAGAATTCACACTTCAAGAACTTAGCATATAGCTGACTATCCCTCAGAGTCTGAAGAACCACTCTAAGGTGCTGCTCGTGCTCCTCCTGGCTGCGGGAGTATACCAAAATATCATGAATAAAGACTATCACGAACATGTCCAAATAAAGCCTGAACACTCCGTTCATCAACTCCATAAACGTTGCTGGGGTATTGGTCAACCCAAATGACATGATCACGAACTCATAATGCACATACCGAGTGCGGAAAGCTGTCTTAGGGACATCAGATGCCCTATTCCTTAACTGATGGTACCCAGATCGCAAGTCAATCCTGGAGAATACCCTGGCACCCTGAAGCTGGTTGACCAAATCATCAATCCTTGGAAGTGGATACTTATTCTTGACCGTTACCTTGTTCAATTGCTGGTAATCAATGCACATCCTCATTGAGCCATACTTCTTCTTGACAAATAACACCGACGAGCCCCAGGGCGAAACACTGGGTCTAATGAAACCCTTTTTAAGCAAATCCTTCATATGTTCCTTCAACTCTTTTAACTCCGGCGGGGCCATACGATATGGCGGGATAGAAATGGGCTGAGTGCTCGAAACCAGATCAATGTAGAAATCAATATCCCAGTCGGGTGGCATATCCGGCAGGTCTGAAGGAAAAATATCAGGGAACTCACAAAACAACGAGGACAAAATCGATAGTTGGAACCTCAGCACTTGAATCCCGAACATAAGCTAAATAAGCCAAACATCCCTTCTCGACCATACACCAAGCCTTCACATATGATATGACACTGCGGGTAGAATGACCTGGGTCCATCTCCACTCTAAACGAGGCATACCCGGTAATGCTAAGGTCACCGTCTTGGAATGGGAGTCCAAGATGCCATGATACGGTGATAACCAGTCCATCCCTAATATAATATCAAAGTCAACCATATCTAAAAGCAATAAATCTACACGTGTCTCCAGACCCCCAATCACCACGATAGAATAGCAATGGACTCGATCAACCATAATAGAATCACCCACCGGTGTAGACACATAAACAGGAATACTCAATGCATCACTAGGCATGATCAAATACGGGGCAAAATAGGATGACACATACGAATACGTAGACCCCAGATCAAACAACATTGAAGCATCTCTATCACAAACTAGAATCGTACCTGTAATGACTGCATCTGAAGCCTCTGCCTTGGGCCTAGCCTGAAGGGCATAACATCGGGGCTAGGCCCCACCACTCCAATCTGCCTTTCTAGGATGACCCGCTGCTGGCTGGCCTCCACCTCTGGCAGTCTCAGCTCCACCTCTATAACCTCTACCTCCATCTCTGGCACCTCTACCCCCACCTCTAGCTGGCTCGGCAGGCTATGGAGCACCTGGTGCCTGAACCATGGCACGAGAACCCTGGTGCTTAGAATATATTGGTGCTCGAGAGTAAAATCAGGCAATATGACCCGTGTTACCACAGGTATAACAAGCCCTCGGTTGCTGAGTCTGTTGGCCCTATCGACCCGAAGGACCACCACGGAAACTCTAAAAAGGCGGTGCACTGATAGGGGCTGGTGGTACACTGAATGGCTGTTGATCAGAATAATGTACGTGAGAACCACGATCACCTGTGGCACCCTTAGAAACCTGGAGGGCTGATTGGAAAGGCCCAGAAGGTTGACCCCTATCATAAGAATCTCTGCCTCCAGATGAGGCACCACTGAATCGGCCTGACTGAGGGGTCTCTTATCTGCTCTATGACCACCCCCCTGTGGCAATTCTATCTTGATCCTCCGAGCCACATTGGCCGCCTCCTAAAAAGTAATTTCACTCCCCGTCTTTCTAGCCATCTGGAGACGAACAGGCTGGATGAGACCATCAATAAACCGTCTCACTCTCTCCCTCTCAGTGGGGAGTATGACAGTAGCATGGCGAGCCAACTCAATAAACCTGGTCTCATACTGGGTGACTGACATGGATCCCAGATGGAGACGCTCGAACTGCCTCCGATAGGCTTCACGCTGTGTGATAGGGAGAAACTTCTCCAGAAACAACCTGAAAACGGATCCTATGTCAAGGCTAGAGACCCTGCTAGTCTAGCTAAACAGAAATCCCTCCACCAAGCCTTGGCGGATCCAGATAGGCGAAATGTAGCGAAATCAACTCCATTGGACTCAACAATACCCATGTTCCGAAGAACCTCGTGGCAGCTGTCCAAATAATCCTGAGGATCCTCGGTAGATGCACCCCTGAAAGTGGTAGTGAAGAGCTTGGTGAACCTATCCAATCTCCACAAAGCATCGGCAGACATAGCTGCCCCGTCACCTGCCTGGGCCACCACACCCGGCTGAGCTGCTCTAACTGGTTGAATTGTTGGAGCCGGAACCTGGGGAGCTACCTGCTCCGAAGTGCGAGTAGTAGGATTTTGGGCCCCTCCTCCAGCCTGAGAGAAAACTCGTGCCACAGGAAGCAAACCCGCTTGGGTAACACTCTCCATGAGTCCCACCAATCGGACCAACGTGTCTTGAAGGACTGGAGTAGCAATAAACCCCTATGGGACCTGAGCTGGGCCCACTGGTACTGCTGGGGCTGGGGTTGGAACCTCCTCGTCAAAGTCGACCTGAGGCTCCACCACTAGTGCGGCTGCTCGGGGTTGGGCTCTGCCCCTACCTCGGCCTCTAGCACGGCCTCGTCCTCTATCCCTAGCGGGAGCTACCTGGGGCATAGACTGCTGATCGGAAAATGAAGAAGCACATGTTCTCGTCATCTGCGAAAGAACAGAGTAGAAATCCCATTAGCATTGAGAAACAAAACCGCACGACAAGAAAGAACAAATGTGAAACTTTTCCTAACTCTGTAGCCTCTAGGATAAATATAGACGTCTCTATACCGATCCCTCAGACTCTACTAAGCATGTTCGTGAGTTGTGAGACCTATGTAACCTAGAGCTCTGATACCAGCTTGTCACGATCGAGATTTTTCGCCCTCGGGAGTCGTGATGGCGCCTACTCGTACAAGCTAGGAAAGCCAAATTTAATTACTTTTCGTTAACAACATAATCCCCTTTTTAAAAATTACTGGCAATAATATAAAAGTAACTAGATTAAATAATAAGCGAAATTGTTAACATTATATAAAACTGAATAGAAATGCGGAAAGTTCAACAAAATGCTCTACCCAAGACTGGTGTCACTGTACTTACGAACTGCTAAGAACTCTAAATACAAACGTCTAAAAGAAAACATAAACTTTTTGTCTCGAATACAATGAGATAACAGACTACAAAGAGAGGATAAGGGGGACGCTGGGCCTGCGGACGCCTGCAAGGCTACCTCGGGTCTTGCTGGACTAAAGGCTTACTCCCACACTAACGCTGCTGCTGTTGCTCCTGCCCGAAACCTTGATCTGTGCAAAATAGCACACAGTGTAGTATCAGCACAACCGACCCCATGTGCTAGTAAGTGTCTAGCCTAACCCCGGCGAAGTAGTGACGAGGCTAGACCGGACTACCACATAAACCTGTGCAGTTTCATATATATACAATGGAATCGAAATACAGAATAGATAAACAATATGGGAGGGGAAGCATGATGTGGGGAGTATAATAATTTCCAAATAAGAGTCGTCCAGTAACGAAGGAAAACAACACAACTCAATAGTATGTAATGAAATAGAAAAGAACAAGTGCACGGAATCACCGTTCGTGCTTCTACTCTTATTCCTCCCATATATCAATAGAATCGGCACAGAATGGTACATCGTGCGGCACGGCATCACCCTTCGTGCTTTAACATTGTTTTCGCATAATAAGCGAACATTGCACGGCATCACCCTTCGTGCTTTAACACTCTCTCTCACCCAAACAACAATCACAAACAAGGGCAAGGGAATAAATAAACAATAATGGAAATCCTGGCAAGGGAACACAAACGAGCAATTAAAAATCCGACAAGGGTACAACATAAATAATCTCAACGTTCCGGCAAGGGAAAATATTCAATAATCAACAACATCCCGGCAAGGGAACAAATCATTAACTCTTTGCCTTCGTTCACTTTCATATCATATTTCACATTATCACTCGAGCCAATGCTACAAAGATTTACTTGTCTCATATACCTTCACAATTGTATTTCAGCTCGAGCCACCGTTCCACGAATTTCAAAGGTCACAATTTCTTTCACAAGATCTTTACAACACATAGAAGCCATCAATTAAGCATGGAAGATATAACAAAATCCCAACTATTCGCAATTAAGGACTCATGGTCATGCTAGACACCAATGTATAGATACTCATCACCATGCCTATGCATCGTACTCGACATTTAGCAAGTAGCAAACAAGACTCAATCCCTATTCCCTCAAGCTAGGGTTAAACCAAATACTTACCTCGATGCTTTAAACTCAACTCAAGCCTCAACTATAGCTTTACCCCGTGATTCCACCTCCAATCCGCTCAAATATAGCCACAAATTACTCAATTACTTTAATAAACACTAAATGAATCAATTTGAATACATAAAAATAAATTTCCCAAGTTTTTTTCAAAAAAATTCAAAATCGTCCCCGGGCCCACGTGGTCAAAACCTGAGGTTCGAACCAAAACCCGGTTACCCATTCCCCCACGAACTCATGTAATTTGTTTTGAAAGCGGACCTAGAATTAAGATCCAAATTCCCAATTTTTAGAAAACCTAGGTTCTATCCAAAACTCCCAATTTCACCCATAAAAATCCTTGATTTTAAGTGGAAAACATGTTAAATGATGTTAATGATTGAAAGAATTGAGTAAAAATCGACTTACAAATGATTTGGAATGAAACTTGTTCTTGAAAAATCGCCCAGGGGAGTTGTGTTTTGAAAATCGGGTGAAAAATGTCTTAAAATCGACTAAGTATAAAAAAAATGCAGGTTGCAGATGTCGCAATTCTGAACCCCGACCAATTTATGGGAATTGCGAACTCTGCTTCGCATTTGCGAAGCCGGACCTTGTAGGGGACCGTCGTATTTGTGAACTTGGTCTCGCATTTGCAAGCCTTGAACTTCGCATTTGCGATTAATAACTTTGCATTTGCGATACTAGGCAGGCCTGGGCTGGTTTCGCATTTGCAAACCAACCTTCCATTTGCAAACCAAGCTTTGCAAATGCGAAGCCTGCAGGCCTGTTCGCACCAGATTTTTCAAAGTTTAAAAATGCACTCCGACGCCTTTCCAAAACTCACCCGAGCCCTCGGGGCTCCAAACCAAATACGCACAAACCTCAAAAACATCCCACGGACTTACTCGCGCGATCAAATTTTCAAAATAACATCATATACATTAAATTAAACCTCAAAATTCATAATTTCTTCCAAATGTGCATAAAATATCAAATTCTCATTTTTAAGTCCGAAACACGTCAAATGACGTCCGTTTTCAACCAAACTTTACAGAAAGTGCTTAAACCACTTATAAGACTTGTACCGAGCGCCAGAACCAAAATACGGGCCCGATACCATAGTCTTTTAATCAAACTTCATTTCCAATTTTCTTAATTATTTCCAGAAACGTATTTGACACAAAAATTTATTTCTCAAGCCTGGGACCTCGGAATTTGATTCCGGGCATACGCCCAAGTCCTATATTTTCCTGCGGACCCTCCGGGACCGTCGAATTTTGGGTCCAGATCCGTTTACCCAAAATATTGACCAAAGTCAAATTTATTCAATTTAATATCAAAATTTAGCATTTTTCTCACAAAATTCATATTTAAGCTTTCCGGCTACGTGCCCGGACTGCACACGCAAATCGAGGCAATCCCAATTGAGGTTTTCAAGACCTCGGAAGCACATAATGATTAAGGAAACAAGTGATGACCCTTTTGGGTTGTCACACTTTTGTACAGTATTAACTATCACTATATACTAATACATCTGTAATTAATTACTAACTAATTGCAAACTATAATTAGTTTACGCTAAACTCTAGTTAACTTATACTCTACTACTCAACACATTTATACTCTCAATAATATCATTAGCCCATTGGATTCTACATCCCTATTGTTACTGCTCCCTTGCATCCCTTGTATGGAATTTTCATTAGTGTCTTCTTTGATTTCTTGTGTTTGATTTTGGTTATCTCTCTTCAACAGAATGACTTGGTAGTGTTTGGATTTGGCATATATTCCCCATCCTTGACCTCTGGCTTTGTACCTGGATATTCTCCAATTCATTGTGACTGTCATTTCTCTGTTGACCGATCCTTTTATACATATTAGAATTTTCTTGAATCAATTGTTTTGGCATATTACCCTTCTTTGATTTGCCTTCACCTGTATGCCTGGTAATTTATTTAAAGTGAACCTTCTGTTTCTATTTAATTATTGTACCCTTCTTTTTCTTTTTCTTTTTCTTCTTCAATCTTGTTTGAATTGTGGTAGTTTCGTCATGCTGGATTTCCTTTTCCTCCTCAATCACTTATGTGTTCTTCTGTGTTTCGCCCCTTATATCAACCTTTATTCCTGTAACGTCACTCTCACTTGATTTATCAATCTTGTTCAAAGGCGTGGGATTTTCCTGACCTTTAATTTTATTATCTTGATTCTCTTGTTAAGAAGCAAACTTGTTAATTCTTTCTGCTTCCTTAGCTTCAATTTACCTCTGCCTCTCCACCACCCTACAATTGATCAGGGCATGCCCCAATTTCTTGCATGACAACAATACATAAGTTTTGCTTCATATTTAATCATCTGCGTATATCCTTTTAGTGGATTATCTTCATCCTCGGACCCAACCCAGACACTATTAGGTATAGGCATAAGTAAACCTACGTCTACTCTCACTTTTGCCATACTTGGTCGACTTCTTTCTCTGGTTGCCATATCAAGCTCTAATTGTGTGCCCACTTCAACTGTTATCTGCTTAACGTAATGCCAAGTGTGCATATGAAATGGTAGTTAGGGGAGGAGGATGCAAATAGGAACTATTGGGATATCTCCCTCCAGCTTGAAATCGCGCGTCCACCTTTGTAGCCACATATGCATTCCCTCAACGTCCATAGCTCTTTTGAACCAAATCATGTTAAATTCATCTTCATCTGTGAAGTCTATAAATGCATTGTATTTATTATATACGCCATTCTTTACTGATCCCTTCAAAGAAAATTTGTCGGCAATTATTGACCTAATTACTCAATTTGGGGCCTAATCTTTAGAAGTCTTCCAACAATCGTTCTTCTTCATTCTGAAGCTATTATTCCATAGTAGTCTTTTGCCTTAAATATTATAGCCAACATCCCATTATGTGTAGTCTTTCTTGCCACTACCAATCCACGCTCATGTTGGGTCGTCGCTGAAGTTTGAGCAGTGGTCACTGTGTTAGCATTATTGTTTTTCTCCGAAAATCCTGCAGGCTGTTGGGTTTCCATAGTTGAGTGGTCAATATTTTCTACCGTACGCGCCTTAAGGGCGCCGTCTGGTGGCTCCATAAGGTGGAGAGCACAGTGCAGCCGCTATCGTAGAAAATGGTTAATGGGTTCTATTTTATCTGGTGTGTGGGGCGCGTTCTTTTGATAGGATACCGAAAACTATTACCAACCTTGGTTGGACTTCTATTCTAGGTAGTAGGTACCCTATGTGTATATAAAGTATCTTTTCAGTATTTGAAATAATAATTTCTTGTTTCCATAAATATGAGCAGCACTCAACAACATTCTCTATTTCTCTCGGCAATTCTTCACTATAATATTAATGAATATATAGCTATGAAGCACGTTGTAGCTAAATATGAAAATTTACGTGGCTAAACTCTTTAGCCATTATATTTTTTCCGTAGCATTCGTAGCTAGAAGTAGCGTAACTAAAAGTTTGATACAAATTTCAACGTTTCGTGGCTAAGGATTAACACTTATTACTACAAGAATTTTTTTGATGTGGCTATATTAATAAAACTTTTTCCACGAAGAATATATATATTTATAGCTAATGATTTTATTTTTTTGCCACGATAAATTAATTTCGTAGCTATATTTTATACTTTACCATAAATGGATATATTGTGGCAAAATATGTTATTTATTCAGCTACAAAATTTAAATACGTAGCGTTAGATTTGTGTTATATATTTCTATTTAGATACCAACCCATAATTTCATAGCAAAAACTCGTCAATATATTCATGATTAGATTTTTTTATTATGTTTCTTTGGTGGCTAGATTTTTCTTACATTTTATTTTTATTGAGGAAAAATTAATTTAGAGATAATAAATTTTTCTATCATATGTGTTGCTATTTTCCTTTTTTACCTTACTAAATATTTTTACAATTTTAAAATATTTCATATCCATACATCTTTGATCAATTCATAGAAATACAGAGTAATAAACTTTGAATATCACTTTTTCTATACAAACTGGCATCCAAAATAGTTTCAAAAATTAATTCTAAAATATAAGATTGTTTATCTAAAGTACATAGTATCCGCACTTCCAAAAATTAGCTAATAATCATCAAGATAAAAAGAAAGAACTCAATCTCACATTCTTGTCAAACTAATAGGAGTAAAATACAAGCTATGTACAGGCGGTAATTTAACTATAATCAATAAAATTCAAAAAAGTTCCACATCTAAACAAAACTAAGTGTTATGTATTTGATATGGATACTGCAGACACATGTTGCCACCAGATGATCTTCTGCCGACAAAGATAAAATAATTTCACTCTTTATGTCAAGGTTGAATCCTTGATTTTCTTGCATCCAATAGATTAAATATACTCTGTAAATTAAAAAGAAACAATAGTTTATACCCGAGCATTCTCCGATTCATTGTGACTGTCACTTCTCTGTTGACTAATCCTTTTATACAAATTAGCATTTTCTTGAATCAATTGTTCTGGCATATTCACCTTCGTTGATTTGCCTTCACCCGTATGCCTGGTAATTTGTTTAAAGTGGACCTTCTGTTTCTTTTTTATTTTTGTACCCTTCTTTTTCTTTTTCTTCTTCAATCTTGTTTGAATTCTAGAAGTTTCGGCATGCTGGATTTCCTTTTCCTGCTCGATCACTTATGTGTTCTTCTGTGTTTCGCCCCTCGTATCAACCTTTATTCCTTTGGTATCACTCTTACTTGCTTTATCAATCTTATTCAAAGGCATGGGATATTCCTTACCTTCAATTCTATTATCTTAATGTTCTTGTTCAGAAGCAAGCTTGTTAATTCTTTCTGCCTCCTTAGCTTCAATTTTCCACTGCCTCTCCACCACCCTACAATTGATCAGGGCATGCCCCATTTTCTTGCAATGACTACAATACTTAGGTATTGCTTCATATTCATTCTTCTGTGTATATCCTTTTAGTGGATAATCTTCATCCTCGGACCCAACTCAAACACTCTTTGGTATAGGCTTAAGTAAATCTACTTCTACTCTCATCTTTTCCATACTTGATGAGTTTTTCCTCTGGTTGCCATATAAAACTCTAATCGTGTGCCCTCTTCTCCTGCTATCTGCTCAACATAATGCCAAGTGTGCAGATGAAATGGTAGTTGAGAGAGGAGGATCCAAATAGGAACTATTGGAATATCTTCCTCCAGCTTGAAATCGCGCGTCCACTTTTTTAGCCACATATGGATTCCCTCAATGTGCACAACTCTTTTGAACCAAATTATGTTAAAGTCGTCATCATTTGTGATGTCTATAAATGCATTATAGTTATTATATACGCCAATCTTTACTGAGCCCTTCAAGCAAATTTATCGGCAAACCTTGACCTAATTTTCTCTATTTGGGGCCTAATCTTTAGAAGTCTTTCAACAATCGTTCTTCTACATTCTGAAGCCATTATTCCATAGTAGTCTTTTACCTTAAATATTACAGCCGACATCCTATTATATGTAGTCCTTGCCACTATCGATTCACGCTCATGTTGGGTCGTCGCTAGTGGTCACTGTTTTAGCATAAGTGTTTTTCTTTAAAATTCCTGTAGGCTGTTGGGTTGCCATAATTGAGTAGTCAATATTTTTTACCGTACACGCCTTGGGGGCCATCCAGTGGCTCCATAAGGTGGACCGTACGCTACAGTCGCTATTGTTGAAAATGGTTGATGGGTTCTATTTTATCGGGCGCGTGGGGGGCGTTCTTTTGATTGGATACCGAAAACTATTACCATTCTCGGTTAGACTTCCAGGTGCCCTTATGTATATAAAGTATCTATTTCACTATTTGTAATCCTAATTTCATGTTTCCCTAAATATGAGCAGCACTCAAGAACATTCTCTATTTCTCTCAATAATTCTTCACTACAAACATTATGCATATATAGCTATGAAGCACGTCGTAGCTAAATATGAAAATTTTCGTCGCTAAACACTTTAGCCACTATAGTTTCTCCGTAGCCTTCGTAGCTAGAAGTAACGTAACTAAAAGATAGCTATAAACTTTAACGTTTTGTGGCTAAGGATTAATACTTATTACTACAAGAATTTTATTGATGTAGCTATATTAATAAAACCTTTGCCACGAAGAATATAGATATTTATAGCTAATGATTTTATTCTTTTGCCACGATAAATCAATTTTGTAGCTATTTGTCACGATCAGGAATTTCCACCATCGGGATCATGAAGACGCCTAACATTTCACTTGCTAGGCAAGCCAACGTTAGAGCAATTTACTTCTTTTAGCTGTTTAAGTGATAGCATTGATAACAAACTGAAATAACAGATGTGTTCTAAGTATAAATGTAGAAGTTAAACAACCAAACGTCTATTACAATTCCGTGAACCTGGAGTGTCACAAGTGCAGGAGCTTCTAAAGTAATGCACATAAGAGTCTGAAATAAGTACAAGCAGTCTGAATGAAGTTATACATCTAAAAGGAAGAGAGGGTGGGTACTCCAGGAGCAGCGGGCGCTGAATAGCCGTACCTCAAGTCTCCAAGAATATTGAACCCAAGCACGCTAATAATCGCCGCAGGAAAGAGAGATCGGGATGATGGAGACTTGAAGAAGTATAGTATAAATCAAATAGAAGGCTCGTTCGTAGATCAGCACAAAGCTATTAATCCAATCCGAGTGATCCACAAACGACGAAATCTCTCTTTTTCCTATCCCTATCCCGATGAGCCGAAACTAAAGCTGGGACCGACTGCAAAATCTGCTCAATATACAGAATGTAGTATTAGTACAACCGACCCCATGTACTGGTAAGTGTCGAGCCTAACCTCGACGAAGTAGTGACGAGGCTAAGGCGGGTCACCTACACTAAAACCTATACGCAATATATAATATTGATAGAATAATTGAAACACAGAACATAATTAAACAACCCATAGGAAATGATAACTACAACCTCGAAAATAAACCAGTGTCCTCAAGAATTTACCAATATTTACCAGTTCAACAAAATATCTGAGAAACAACGGAGCTCAAGAAATAGAAACATATAGGTTGTTGCAGCGGCAATCCGATCCCACCAGACAACACATAATCCTCATTTATTTCACTATAACAATATCAACAATAGTAGATAATATATATTTACTACTACACGCAACCCGATTACACCATATATCAATTTCAATATTGTAATTTTACCCTTATTTTAGCATATCAATCCACCTTTATTCCACCCGTTATGGCGTGCAACCTGATCCCACCATATATCAATATCAATATCATAATTTAACCCTTATTTCACCATATCAATCCACCCATATTCCACCCGTTGCGATGTGCAACCCGATCCCCCTGTCTATCACCCTTATTCCACTATAACAATCCTCCACTATTACACCTGTAGCAGTATGCATCCCCATCCCATAATACCAGTACCAAACACTCAATGTACACAGTCAAATAAATAATCTAGATCACAAGGCATTTACGATAAATAAGTATGAAACTAAACAAAGAAAAAAAAGACCTTGTTCAATATAGAATCTACTCAAATAATACTATACAGCGAGACCAAACCAGCAATTTATAATTAGGAGGTGCAAACCAATTAAATTAAGCAAATAGTGGGGATTAGGGGAATTATGACAAAAGCTAACATGGTTTGCATAAGTAGATATTGATTAACATATAACAGTTAAGCATGGAAAGCATTTAGAACATGTAATAATTAAGATAGAAAGGAAAACAATTAAGGAAAAATGGTAAATCAGGGAGAATAGATAACTCGGCGGTGTATAAGAACTCGTCACCTTGCATATACGACGCTCACATGGAATTCACATAATACAAAGTCCGAGGGTTCCTAATTCCCTGAATTCAAGGTTAGGCACAACACTTACCTCACTCTGCGGTCAATTCAAAGCTCTATCGGGGCCTTTCCCCTAGAATTCACCTCCAAACCACTCGTATCTAACCATAATTAACTCAATAACATCAAATATTGCAAAAGGAATGAACTACAATGCAAAATTGTAGATTTCCCAAATTGTTTCATAAAAAGTCAAAAATCGACTCCGGGTCCGCTTGGTCAAAACCCGTGGTTTGGACAAAAATCCATTTATTCATTCGCCCCCGAGCTCGCTTATGTAATTTGTCTCGAAATTCAACTTATATTCGATTTCTAAACTCCAATTATACAAAATTCCTAATTCTACCCCAAACTCCCAATTTCAACCATGAAAATCCTAGATTTTAGGTTAAAAATTCATGAAATGTAATGGTATTGAAAGACAGTAGTTTAGAATTAGTTACCAACAATTTGGAGAAGAAATTATCTTTTGAAAATTGTCTCTAGGTCTTCTAGTTTAAATTTTTTAGAAAGAATGGCAAAATCCCATTTCTAGTTCAATTTTAAATCACTGGGCAGACCATTTTCGCGTTCGCGCGTGTTCGCGATGGTCTTTCCCCTCTAGCCATCGCGTTCGCGAGCCTTGGCTTGTGTTCGTGCAGAATAATCTACTGATCCCAGCCCACCTCCATTTACTCTACCCATTTGCGTGATACCGGTCGTGTTCGCGAAGAGCAGAACCCCCAGTGCTCTGCATTCGCGACCATGGCCTCGCATTTGCGTTGAAAAAACCCACCCCCAGCCCAGCTTACACTTTGTATTCAGGAGAGTAACTTCGCGAATGCGAAGAAGAAAACCAGAAACACTAACTGCAGAAAAACCAAAATTTTCCCAAGTTCAAAACATTTCGAAGCCTATCCGAAACTCACCCGAGCCTGGGGGCTCCAAACCAAACATGCACATAAGTCCTAAACATCATAAGAACTTGCTCGCGCGATCAATTCGTCAAAATAACACCTAGAACTAGGAACTGAACACCAAATTGAATGAAATTTTTAAGAAAGCTTTAAAACCTCTATTTTCACAACCGGGCGTCTGAATCACGTAAAACCAACTCTATTTCTTACCAAATTTCACAAACAAGTCTTAAATATAATAATGAACCTGCACCAGGCTCCGGAACTAGAATACAGACCTGATACTAACAATATCAAACATTAACCAAATTTTTGAAATCATTAGATTATCAATCTTTCAATTTTCAACATAAAATCATATCTCAAGCTAGGGACCTCGAAATTCGATTTCGGGCATACGCCCAGATCCCATATTTCACTATGGACCCACCAGGACCATCAAATCACAGGTCCATGTCCGTTTACTCAAAACGTTGACCGAAGTCAACTAAATCAACTTTTAAGACAAAAATTATTATTTTCATCAACTTTAAACATAAAAGCTGTCTCGAAACACGCCCGTACTGTGTACGCAAATTGAGGAGGGTAAAATTGATATTTTTAAGACTTAAGTGCGCAGAATAGAGTTCTAAAACATAAGATGAACCTTTTGGGTCATCACATTCTCCACCTCTAAAACAATCGTTCGTCCTCAAACGGACATAGAAAAGTACCTAAGCTGGTGAAAAGGAGGGGATATTCACTCCACATATCGGAATCGGACTCCCAGGTAGCTACCTCAACAGGCTGACGTCTCCACTGCACTCGAACTGAAGGATAACTCTTCAACCTCAACTAACAAACATGCCGGTCTAGAATAGCTACTGGCTCTTTCTCTTAGTTCAAATCCTTGTCCAACTGGACAATGCTGAAATCTAACACATGGGATGGATCTCTGTGATACTTTTAGAGCATGGAAACATAGAACACTGGATGAACTACTGATAAATTAGGTGGTAATGCGAGCTTGTAAGACACCTCACCCACTCTCCGGAGAATCTCAAAAGGCTCAGTGTACCTAGGGCTCAACTTGCCCTTCTTTCCAAACCTCATTACACTGTTCATGGGTGATACACGGAGCAACACTCTCTCTCTGACCATGAATGCAACATCATGAACCTTACGGTTTGCATAACTCTTCTTCCTGAACTAAGCTGAGCGAAGTCTATCCTGAATGATCTTAACCTTATCTAAGGCATCCTGTACCAAATTTGTATCCAATAATCAATCCTCTCCCAGCTTAAACCATCCGACCGGCGATCGATATCGTCTACCATATAAAGCCTTATTGGGAGCTATCTGGATGCTCGACTGATAACTCTTGTTGTAGGCAAACTCCGCAAGTGGCAAGAACTGATCCCAAGAGCCTCCGAAGTCAATAACACAAGCGCAAAGCATATCTTCCAATATCTGAATGGTGCGCTCGGACTGTCCATCCGTCTTAGGATGAAATGTTGTGCTCAACTCAACCTGCACGCCCAACTCACATTGTACTGCCCTCAAGAAATTTGAGGTAAACTACGTACCTCGATTAGAAATATTAGACACGGGCACATCGCAAAGACAAAGATCTCACGGATGTAAATCTCTGTCAATCGCTCTGAAGAATAGGTAACTGCCACAGGAATGAAATGCGCTGACTTGGTCAGTCTATCCACAATAATCCAAATAGAATCGAACATCCTCTGAGTCCGTGGGAGGACAACAACAAAATCCGTATTGATACGCTCCCACTTTCTTTTAGGAATCTCTATCATCTGAAGCAAACCACCACGTCTCTGATGCTCATACTTTACTTGCTGGAAATTTAGACACCGAGCTACATATGCAACTATATCCTTCTTCATCCTCTTCCACCAATAATGCTGCTGCAAGTCCTGATACATCTTGGAGGCGCCCGGATGAATGGAATACAAGGAACTGTGGGCCTCCTATAGAATTAACTCATGAAGTCCATCTATATTAGGCACACAAACACGAACCTGCATCCTTAAAACTCCATCATTGCTAATTGTAACCTGTTTCGCATCATCGAGCAGCACTGTGTCCCTAAGGACAAACAAATGAGGGTCATCATACTGACGCTCCCTGATGCGCTCAAATAAGGAAGAACGAGTGACTTTACAAGCTAAAACACGACCAGGCTTAGAAATATCCTACCTCAAGAACTATTTGGCTAATGCCTGAACATCTAATACGAGTAGTCTCTCACCAACTAGAATGCACGCAAGACTGTCCATACTAGATGACTTCCTACTCAAAGCATCGGCCGCCTCATTGGCCTTCCTGGGATGATACAAGATAGTGATACCATAGTCTGTCAATAGCTCCAACCACCTCCTCTGCCTCAAATTGAGCTCCTTTGCTTGAACAAATTCTGCAAGCTCCTACGATCCGTGAACACCTCACATGATATGCCATATAGATAGTGTTGCACCCCATATTTTCATATGAGTACGCCATAAGTTAATTGATATGATTTCGGAAATGAGATATTACATCCCAAATTTTGATACGTTAAAGTTTCATCGTAAGTTATCGACGTAAGCTCAAAAATGAGATTATTTAGAAGTTATAAGTATTATGCTATTTCAAACGAGTGATAAGTGAATTCGTAAATTGAGAGGGTAAGTGAATCGAAGAAAGTGAGTTTCGTTGAAGTTTGTCAATTTGGGATAAAATACAGTCTGAGATATAATACCCGGCATTTATAGACTAGTGTCATTCAAGGTACCACATGACCATGATAGTAAGGTGTATAAGGTGTGTTAAAAGTAAGTAATATGTTACGCCATTTGAGATAATTCTTAATTATGTGGGTAATTGGTTAATTATTGACTAGTAGGAAATTAATATGTTAATAATTAATTAAAATTGTAGATAAGCTTAATGGATCTTATCCTCAACGTGGCAACAAGCTTAGACTAATTAAATGACTCTTTACTCAACAAATAAGGTGTCATATTTAAAGCAATGCGTGGCTAAGTCATCTTACAAAGAGGGCCCATACTCATAATAATAAACATCCCAAATTTATTAAGGGGAATGAAAGAAGGCTCCGTCAAAATAAAGAATGAAATTTTCAACAAAAGCCATGAATGAATTCACAAATTCAAAAAGATTCATATGAGATTATGATAAAATTCAGAAAATGAAGGCTTATAACTACAATGTACGGATGATTGATGTTGCCCGAGTTCAGCTATATTAGTAAGCACCACATCCTTAGGAGTTGTTGGGTCTAGAGTTTTGTGTACATCTTGTGTATATATGCATATAGATTATGGGTAGTTGGGGCCCTACTCCGATCACAATACATCCATCAGTAGAGTCTTGTAGACATATCCTGTTAGTTAGTGCAATATGTTGGGCTTGTAGGCCTTGTATGTATATTTTATTGCTTTGTCAACTGTAGTAGTTATGTCGGCCTTGACGGCTTGGCTTTATATTGATGTTTTGTTAGTGCTAGTTTCCGTTTAGTTTAACATATTGCTTTACAAATTGTCCTGCAATGTGGCCCCATGGCCAAAGTATGATATTGTATGTTCAAAGTCCTTTAGTCGCAAGTTTGTATGCAAGGATAGGTGAGGCACTGGGTGCGAATCTCGCCCCCCAGGTTCGGGGTGTGACAAAAATGGTATCAGTGTTGTTCTATCCTAGGGAGTCTACAAGCTGTATCTATTAGTGTCTTGTTTTTGGGTGTGTTCTGCACCATACTTTTAAGTAGGAGGCTACAAATCATTTAGCACTATCACTCTTTTTTCTTACTCTAGATTGTATGGTAGAGCTCAGTTGTACGAAATCAATTTTCTAAACTCTATCTTATTCATAATACGAATATGCCTACATTTAGAAATATGGTTGGTAAGAGATATAGTTGTGGAAGAGTTGAGCCAGAGGAACTCAATTTTTGCATCACGCTTATGATGGATAAATGTGAGGTATTCAGTAGATCATGTGTATACTAAGATGTGTAAGCTTCTTCATAAGGATCCCTAAGTCACTATTATGGCAAAAAGGAATAAGAGAATTAGAAAGTAGACACAAGTTTCAGCAAGTAAAAAAAGCAAGGTGAAGAAGGGTACGAGGTACCCAGTTAAAGAAGATTAACAGTATTTACAATTCAAGCGGATAAATATAAGCATTTTAAGTTACCTTCAATTGTAACAGAGGTATGTACAATTGGCCACATCCATCTTATTTATGCCCTATGGAAGCTAAGACAAGTAGTATAAGAGAAGGACGAATATCAGGATTCCGCTGGGCTTAGAGTGACCTAAAATGGTGAATGGATTATTTCCGTTAGTTGACATTTCCAAAGGATACTGCAAATGTGCTAATAGATCTACTTGTAAGACACCCAGATGGTGCACTCTAAAATAGTACAGCTAGATATGAGTACTACAAGGATAGGCATCGGAAGCCTTGAAGGGACAAATATTACCTTAGTATGGCTCCCATCCCTAGTAGAGAAAGAATATTAGGCCATTGGAAGAGCCATTGGATGGAGCAAGGGGAGCTAAAAGCAAAAGAATGTCTTGTTAAGATTTTCAGAATAAAGTGCTAGACAAAAATATCGGCGGGAAATAAGAAGATAGTTAATGAAGCGTTATGAGTAAGATATGATAGATGGATGATAATGATAGATCAAAAAGATAAGAGTATTTCAGAGTCTATAGTCAAGTGAAGGAAAAGATGAGAGGTGACATGCCTTGAGACAACAAAAGAGCATAAGCCATATAGTCATATCCTCATTTCGAGAAATAAGTCCGTGAATCCAACGTGACTACCAGAAGGAGAAGATAGACTCCAAAATAATAGAAATCAGTATGAGTTGGTGAACAAGACAAACTAAACATGAATTAGGGACCGAGTGAGGTGATAATGGTTGAAATAATGAGAATTTTAGATTTCATTCTAGCGATAATAGAATGGACAACATAAGAAGATTCATGAGAAATTCAGATAATGGTCTTTCAGGAAGATGCTTCCCTAAAGCAAGCAATGTGAGCAAAGTTTAGCCTAAAGGACTGTATGTGCCAGTTATACTATGTGTCACCCTCGCGAGTAAGGAAATTTGTTATCCTTAGTATAGAAGGATTACCGCAAGGCGAGTAAGGGTTATCGATTATGTGAAAAGAAGCCAAAGATATAAAGTTAAAACATCTATACTTAGATCATCGTGGAATTAAATCTTAGTACTCCCCTAAAGGGGGGAATATAGAGTAATGTGGCATTAAGTTAGAATTAAGTGGTTCTAGTAACTATACAACGGTAAAGGAAGAATGCGATAAAAATGAGAAAGGGATGATATTGTACCTATTCAAATCCTATGGATATGCTAAGATTCCAGAACATTATGCAAACACGTCTTCAAGAAGAGGAAGTAAGGGTTCCTGCCTGAGATGCTATTGATAAATAAGGAGCTAGTGCGAAAGGTAAGTTAAGATAAAGAAAATAACCCAAGAAAGATTATGCGAAATATTGATATGGGAATGGGCCAACGAGTAGTTAGTAATCGATTCAGGAAGAGCCTAGTTATGGCTAGATAAGAGGTTACAAACAAACTGGCAAATCATGCAAGATAAGCATAGTAAAATCCAGTATAGTGAATTCGACCTCGCAGTTATGACATTGTAATACTTGAGAAATATTCAGCTAAGAGTTAGGGTAGTCAAAAGTACCGTATAAGTTTTATGAAAATAAAAGAGAGTGTCACTTGGAAAATAGTCAAATATCAGTTCAGGAGCAACCCTACAAGTACAAGGGCATGGAGTTAAGTAACTACGGATAATGGTAGGTGAGGAAGAACATCAAAAATTCCGTCGACGATGTAATAAGCTCATAGCATTACTAAAGTCAGAAGGTCCTCCCTAAGTACTAAAACAAAAGACTAGCTGAGGGAATAAGGAAAAAGGCTTCAACCTAAGCATGGTAACCTAAAGAGAAAATGGTCTTCTGAGAAAAGTCTCACAACAACATTGTATGCACTACATAAAAAAGTGGTCTGGAACCTATCGTGGATAATGAGCGGGAAGTGAAACCAAAATAATGATCGAAATCATATGAGTTACACAAAAAAAATTCAGCATGCGTAGGAACTAAGATAAGCTACGTATGCACGCAGCAAAGGGGTAGAAAGATCGAAAAAAGCAATTTCTTACGTCTAAAAAAAAGCTGAGATTAAACGAAAGAAATTATTCGATCAATGATCCAAAGTTAGTTATGTTATGAAGGCACTTAGGATTTTGGAGTATTAGCCATGAAAAATATATATTGACAGTCATACAGCCGTAGAAGTCTCCGGTATAAGTTAAAAGAAAGAATTGAGCCCAGAGCATAGACAAAGGATTGAATTGTTAGAATATTATATCATGGATATTCCATAGAGACCATGAAAGGCTAAAGCAATAACTAATACTAGGATCCACAGATCAGAAGATATCTTAATCCTATATGAAGACTGATCAGAAGGAAGAGGAAACTAAAGAGTTTAATCAACTAAGTAAATTAATAGTCTGATAATTGGACCTGAGAAATTATAGGATTTATGATTGAGAATATAGTAGAATCACTCTTAATATTAGAGGTATAAGAGAGGTAGTAAAACAACCATATTCTATAACGACTCTACGATAATGCCAGTTAGAAGAGTACTAGCCTCATAAGAAGTCAGTATGAAGCACCTACCTGATTTTGTATGCGCCAGAGAAGTATTATAGTAGAGCTTCAAGTTGTGGATATGAATTATACCTATATGGAAGGGAGGTCATGCAAGAGTTAAAAGATGTAATGCAAAATTTTAAGGTAAGTAAGGTAAAGGTGAATATCATACGAGATACTCTAATGTAGAAGGTTGCGAATATTCAATACTTCAGATAGAAGGCCAGAAGCACTGAGATTCGGTATCCAGGAATGATAACGGCGTCGATAGTGGCATATCTTCTAGCCTACGGTTTCTAGGTAATAAGAGGCCTAGTCAAGACAGTAAAGAAGAGTTAGAGACGATGTGATCCCTTGATTCATGTTCCATAATAACATAAGGAAATCTATGTGGGCAAGCAAGTTGAAGGAAGGTTGTGAGTAGTATAGATGGATATGTGTAAATCGCAAGCCAAAGTATGGTAGATCGACAAGGTTTTAGGAATACAGGAGTAAGGATAAGAAAGGGAGAGTGAGAAGGTAATGAGAATGGATAAGTCCTCGGGATTAAGCCCATGAAAAGAAGAGAGCTGATGGTTTCTCTAAGTTATAGAAAACTCAGTATAGCCTAAATGAACTCAAAGTAGTCTAAGATAAGTAGCATTAGAAGAGATGGAATATTGTCGAGGTAGTAGCATGAGGGTGTGATTGTAATAAGGATGACGTTTGGGCCTTCGATTGAGTAAAGATTTAAAAAAAAGGATTTCACAGACGACACAAGATTAAAATACCCATGTAAGGTAAATCACATTGGGATGCTATGAAATTTGGTTGTGGAAGCATGGTATCGCCCTAGGTGTATTAGTCTAATTATTTCAGATTTTCCTTGATGAGACATGAGCCCTAGCGGCAGTATTACATAAAAGGTCAAGTTATAAATGGTATATTATAGATCAATATTGAGGTGAATCAACAATGGATGGATAAAAGTTACAAAGTATGAGATGATATTAGGCTGTCATTCTTTAGATGAGCAGTAATGAGGAAACATTAAAGGACATAGACATATACCTATAGGGTAAGCAACGAGAGTAAGCTGGAGTTTGGTAGCAGACCTTAGTAACGATGAATCGAAGTAAGTGTTATGGTGTAGTATACCTACCTAGATGCACAAAAGTTATACGGATGGATAACCGAGGCTATAAAATAAGATATATCAATAGTCGTAAGTTTAACAAAGTACCGAGCAAATAACTTTAGTACACCTATAGATGCCTAGAGGGACATCTTGTCAAGTTCTATATATGTTCCCAAGTTGAGGCCTAGAGATTGGCAAAAAGAGGAAGAGAAGAGTAGCATAGATGCACATACAACGAAAAAGTCATACATGTTGCATGACAGAAGGTAGCAACAATTACGAGAATGGGAGGATTCCGACAAAGCATTGCAACAGTTATTAAGGGCTAAGTCATATGCTTGGCTATATGCAATGCCAACATTACAACATATGCTTGGCTATATGCAATGCTTGGCTAAGTCATATTACAAAGGGGGCCCAAATTTATTAAGGGTAATTGAGGAAGGATTCATCAAAATAAAAAATGAAATCTTCAGCAAAAGCCATGAAAGACTTCTCAAATTCAAAAAGATTCATATGATATTATGATAAAATTCACAAAATGAAGGCTTATGACTACAAAGTAAAGATGATTGATGCTTCAATACGGAACTGCAATTCTAAGAGATTTGCAATGAAGTTATACTATGTAATCGCAATGAGATTTGCAATTCTTAGGGAGTACGTTACAATATTTCTAAAGAACATCATATGGATTTTCCCTACTTCGACCACTGTTACGTGTTTTGTCGCAATAACGTGTGTTAGAGGAATTTTCAAGAGAATCTGTCTCGGTATATTAAGGTTAAGACCTTCCTTCATTTTGGCATGATCTCATAATTACATGTGTTTGATAACGAGGCATAAAGATAAGTTCATACTCCCAGATTTATATACATTATCCTAGTCTCATAAGTTATAGTATTCTCCCTTATCGGGATTTCAAATTCCATTTAGTATTGTCTTCTTCCAGTCAAGACAGTAGAGGGTCTATATATATATATATAGTATTATAGTATTTTCACCACCATCGAGCTATAATCGGTGGGCAGGCCTCTATTGGGTAACCTTTTATCAGATGGTAAGTTATATACGGAGCCTACTATGGCCGAGCACCTATGAGCGAGCCCAGAATGGATGAGATACAGAGCCTATTATGACCGAGCACCTATGAGCGAGCCTACTACGGCGGAGCAGTTATACGTTTCGGGTCTTATAGAGCTGGACATTTATTTTACTTACCATTTTGAGAGAGTTGAGTTAGTATCAGTAGGTAAGTATATCTCCAGATCATCTTCGATTCTCAATTACTTTCAGTTATTATATTATCAGTTCAGTTTCAGCTTTTAGTTATTTTATTGCCTTATATACCCGGTACATTATTTCGTGCTAATGTCCCTTTTTTTAGGGATGCTGCATTTCATGCATGCAAGTTCAGACAGACAGACAGGAAGACGACCTCAGTAGGTGTTGCTCGAGTTCAGCTTTATCGATAAGCTTCACGTCTTTTGGAGTTGCCGGGTCTAGAGTTTTTGTGTACATCTTGTGTGTGTGTGTGTGTGTATATAGGTTTTGCGTAGTCGGGGCCCTGTTCCAATCACAATACATCCATAGGTAGAGGCTTGCAGACATATCCTATCAGTTAGTGCAGTATGTTGGGCCTGTAAGCCTTGTATGTATATTTTGTTGGTTTGTCAGCTGTAGTAGTTATGAGGGCCTTATCAGCCTAGCTTTATATAGATGTTTAGTCCGCGCTAGTTTCCATTTAGTTTTACATTTTGCTTCACAAATTGTCTTGCATTTTGGCCCCATGGCCAAAGTATGAGATTGTATGTTTAGATTTTCTTAGTCGCAAGTTGGCACGCAAGGATAGGTAAGGCATCAGGTGCCGGCCTCGTCCCCCAGGTTCGGGGCATGACGATTGTGCCTCCAAATCATTAGAGCGTGAACAATGGCTGCAACTCTAAATCATGATCAAGATAATTCTTCTCGTGAACCTTCAGCTGACGTGAAGCATATGCTATAACCTTGACACCCTGCATCAATACCGCACCAAGTGTAATACGAGATACGTCACAATATACAGTATAGGATCCTGAACCTGTGGGCAAAACCAACACGGGTGTCATAGTTAAAGTAGTCCTCAACTTCTGAAATCTCGCCTCACACTCGTCTGACCATCTGAACAGGGAACCTTTCTGGGTCAACCTGGTCAACGAGGCCGCTATAGATGAAAACCCCTCCACAAATTGACTGTAATAACCCATCAATCCCAAGAAACTCCAGAACTCTGTGGCTGATGTGGGTCTAGGACAGTTCTAAACTGCCTCAATCTTCTTAGGATCAACTTGAATACCTTCTGCTAATACAACATACCGCAAGAAAACAACTGAGTGCAAACAAAACTCACATTTTGAAAACTTAGCATACAACTATCTATCTCTCAGTGTTTGAAGTACGATCTGAAGATGCTGCTCATGCTCCTCTCAGTTGTGGGAGCAAATCAAGATATCATCAATAAAAATAGTCATAAAGGAATCTAGATAGGGCTTGAATACCTGGTTCATCAAATCTATGAATGTTGTTGGGGCATTTGTCAACCCAAATAACATCACTAGAAACTCATAATGCCCATACAGAGTCCGAAAAGCTATCATAGGGACATCGAATGCCCTAATCCTCAACTGATGGTAGCCAGACCTCAAATCGATCTTCAAGAACACTTTGTCACCCTGAAGCTGATCAAATAAGTCATCAATCCTTCGCAATGGATACTTTTTCTTGATGGTGACTTTGTTTAACTGTCGATAAGATTAGCACATCCTCATCGATCAATCCTTCTTCTTCACAAACAACACAGGCGCACCCCAAGATGAGACACTAGGTCTAATAAATCCCTTATCAAGCAAATCTTGCAACTGCTCCTTCAATTCTTTCAAATATAGCGGGGCTATACGGTATGGTAGAATAAAAATGGGCTAAGTGCTCAGAGCCAAATCAATACGGAAGTTAATATCTTTGTCAGGGTGGCATCCTCGGTAGGTCTGTAAGAAATAGCTCTGGAAATTCTGGAATAACGGGCATAGAATCCAATAGAGGAACCTCCGCACTAGAATCATATACATAAGCCAAATAAGCTAGACACCCCTTCTCGATCATGTGTTGAGCCTTCATATAAGAGAGAATCCTACTGGTAGAATAACTAGGAGTCCCTCTCTACTCTATCAAGGCAACCCCAGCAAAGCTAAGGTCACTGACTTGGCGTGACAGTCTAATATAGTAGCAAAAGGTGACAGTCAGTCCATACCTATTATGACATCAAGACCAACCATATCGAGAAGTAGGATATCTACACGAGTCTCAAGACCCCCAATGGTAACCACACACGAACGATAGACACGATCTATAATAATAGAATCTCCCACAAGAGTGGACACATATACAGGAGCACTCAAAGAATCATGAGGCTAACCAAATATGAAGCAAAATAGGATGACACATGAATATATGGAAGCCTAATCAAATAGAACTGAGGCATATCTACTACAAATTGAAACCGTCACTATGATAACCACGTTAGAAGACTCAGCTTAAGGCCTAGCTGGAATAGTATAAAATCGTGGCTAGTCCTACCACTCTAAACCATGTCTTTAGGACAGCCTCTCACTGGCTGACCTCCACCTCTAGTGGCCTGGCCTCAACCCCTAGTGCCTTGACCTCCACCTATAACGGCCTGACCTCTATCTCTTGCTCCTTGACCCCTACCCCTAGTTGGCTGAGCGGGTGATGCAACTAGTGCCAGACTTATGGCATGAGAAGTCTGTTGTGGCGTACCACCCAATAATCTCGGACAAGTCCTCATGATATGCCCAAAACCATCGCAATCATAACATCCATCCTGATACTGTGGCTATTAGAACTCAGACTGGCCTGAACGGGCCGGGTGACCATGGTAATAAGTTTGAATAGGAGGTGCACTGATAGGAGCTGTCGGTGCACTATAAGCTGGCTACCCAAAATAAGGCACATAAGGACCACGACTCCCTAAAGCACTATGGAAAGTCTGAAACGCTGAATGATATGGATCAGGAGATTTCCCCTACCAAAAGTACCCCTACCTCCATATGAGGCACCACTAAAACCACCTGAATGACGAGGTCTCATGTCAGATCCCTAACCACTCCCCTAAGCTAGAACCATTGTGACTCGACTGGCAATATTTTCAGTCGCTTGAAAAGAAATCTCACTCCTAGTCTCCTTAGCCATCTGTAATCTGATAGGCGGAGCAAGTCCCTCGATAAACCTCCTCACCCTCTCTCTATCGGTAGGAAGCAGAAGAATAGCATGATGGTCCAAATCTACAAATTGAGTCTCGTACTGAGTGATAGTTATAGAACCCTGCAGCAGATACTCGAACTGCCTCCGATAGTCCTATCTCTAAGTGGTATGAAGGAACTTCTTAATAAATAACTGAGAGAACTGGTCCAAGTGTGAGTAGGAGACCCATATGATCTGGTCAACATATAATCCCTCCACCATTTCTTGGCAGAACCCGACAAATGAAATGCAGCAAAGTCGAATCCATTGGTCTACGTTATCCCCATGTTCTGTAACACCTCATGACAACTGTCCAAATAGTCTTGGGGATCCTCTAAAGATGCACTGCTGATGTGAACTAGGAACAACTTGGTAAACCTATCCAATCTCCACAAAGCCTCAGAATACATAGCTGATCCATCATCAGTCTGTGCTGCAACATTCGACGAAACTACCCCAACTGGCTGAGCTATTGGAGTCTGAAACTGGGGAGCCATCTGCTCCGAAGTGTGAGTAGCGGGAGTATGGACTCCTCCCCCAGCCCGAGAGACGACTGGAGCAACATGAAATGTGCTGGTCTAAGCAACACTCTCCATAAGGCCCATTAGATGGACCAAAGCATCCTGAAGCACTGGGGTGGCTATGAACCCCTCCGAGACTTGAGCTGGTCCGGCAGGAACAATCTATGCTACAACCTCATCATCAAACTTCACCTGAGGCTTTGCTATTGGTGCTGATGCTCGAGCTCTATTTTGAGCCCCACTGCTTCCTCGGCCTCTGGCACGGCCTTGGCCTCGACCTTTACCCTTCGTAAGAGCTGCCACTAGGGGCTTCTGCTGCTGCTTAGGTGAAGATGCGGTGCGTGTTTTCATCATCTGCGGGAGACCAAATAGAAGAGTTTAATCAGCAATGACAGAATAAAAATCACACGATAGAGAATAATAGAAGTGAAACCATTCCTAACTCCATAGCCTCTGGAAGATAAGTATTGACGTCTCAGTACCACTCCTCCAGCCTCTACTAAGTTTGTCATGACTCATGAGACCTATGTAACCTACTGCTCTGATACCAACTTGTCACGACCTGGAATTCTCACTGTCGGGATCATGATGGCGCCTAACATTTCACTTGCTAGGCATGACAACATAAGAATAATTTACTTATTTTAACAATTTATGTGATAATATTGATAAACAATTAAAATAACAGATATGTTCAAAGTATAAATGCAGAAGTTAAACAACCAAACATCTATTACAATTCTCTAAACCTGGTGTTACAAGTGCGCAAGCTTCTAAAGTAATACACATAAGAGTCTGAAATAAGTACAAGTTATTTGAATGAATTTATACAGCTAAAAATAAAATAGGATGGGAACTCCAATAGTTGCGGGTGCTAAACAACCCTACCTCAAGTCTCTGACAATATCCCATATAAGCACACTAATAACCGCCGTTGGGACCGACTCTAATATCTACAAACTGTGCAGAGTGTAGTATCAGTACAACTGACCCTATGTTCTGGTAGCTGCTGAGCCTAACCTCGACGAGGTAGTGACGAGGCTAAGGCGGGTCACCTACACTAAAACCTGTACGCAGTATATAAAAATGACAGAGTAATTGAAATATAGTACAGAATTACACAGCCCATAGGAAATGATAACCATAGCCTTGAAAATAAACCAGTGTCATCCAAAATTTACCAATCTTTGCCAATTCAACAAAATATCAAAAAAACAACGCAGCTCAAGAACTAAAAACATATAGGTTGTTGCGGTGCGCAACCTGATCCCACCAGAAAATACATAACCCTCCCTTATTCCACAATAACAATATCAATACAAATAAATAATATATATTTGTTGCAGCGCGCAACCCAATCCTACTATATATCAAAATGAATATCATAATTTCACCCTTATTTCGCTATATCACTCTACCATTATTATACCCATCGCGGCATGCAACCCGATCTCACTATATATCAATCAACATCATAATTTCACTCTTATTTCACCATATAAATCCACCCTTGTTCCACCCGCTGCGGTTTGCAATCTGATCATATCGTCTAAACATATTTACCCTTATTCCACCATAATAATCCTCCCTTATTACACCTAATACGGCATGCAGCCCGATCCTGTAATGACTTGGCCAGTTGTTTTGAGATTTAACATGTCGTTAAGTAGTGTGAGGCCATTAGCAGCTTCATTTCAGGTATTATGACTTGGACGCATGGTCAGAATTGGGTTTCGGGAAGTTCAAAGTGAATTTGGAAAGAGAATTCTCATTTCAAAAGCTTTAGTTGAAAGAATTACCTATGATCAGATGTTTTAGTAAACGACCTTAAAATCGGGATTTGAGGGTTCCAACAGGTTTGTATTAAAATTTCAAACTTGGGCGTATGCCCGGATCAGGTTTTGGATGACCAGAAGATTTTTGGTGCCTATTATGGAAGTTAGCATTTTTGAAAAAAATTCGTAAGTTTGGATTGAAGTGCATTTCAATGTTATCAACGTTTGTTTGGGATTTCGATTTTGGGAGTAGCTCCGTATGGTGATTCTGGTGTTGGGAATGCGATCGGAAGTAAATTCTGGGGTCTGTGGGTCAGTTTGGAGTCATTTGGTTAAAGATAGAAATTTGAAGGTTTTTGAGAAGTTTGAACAAAAGTATACTTTTTGATACCGAGGTTGGAATCTGATTCCAAAAGTTGGAGTAGTCCCGTAATGTCGAATATGACTTGTGTGTAAAATTTGAAGTCAATCGGGCATGATTTTGTAGGTTTAAACATCGAAGGTAGAAGTTTGAGAATCTAAAGTTCATAAAGCTTGGATTGGAGGTCGATTAATGATTTTAGCATTTTTTTTTATATGATTTGAGGCCTTGAGCAAGTCTGTAACGTGTTTTATGACTGGTTGGTTTGATTGGGTGGGGTCCCAGGGGCCTCGGGTGTGTTTCGGGGTAGTTACGGATCATTTCGAGCTATTTTGCAATAGCTGAAGCTGGTATCTGGTGTTGTTCTTCGCGTTCGTGGGGATACTCTCGCGTTCCAGAAGAAGGATTTGGCTTCAGGGACTTTCTTCTTCGCGTTCGCGAAGTGGTCACCGCATTCGCGAAGAACGAAATCTCTATTGCACAGGTCTAACTTCAGAGACTCATATCTAGCAATCTATAAAGAATTCAGAGATGATGCAAAAAATAGAAGTTGTAGCCCTTTGTGTCTAGTTTTTTGAAAGGCAAATTATTTAGCATTTTCGTTGGTTTACAAAAAGTTATGGCTGGTACACTACAGGCTGTCCGGGAAGAGGAAGAATAAATTTGTGTTGCACAGGGCTAACTTCGTCAATTTATATATCCAAATCTATGAGGAATTGGGAGATGACCAAAACAAGAAAGTTGTATATCTTAATGTCTAGTTTTCAAAATATGAAACCATTTGTCATTTGGAGTTTTGTACGAAAGGTTATGGCTATTATACTAGAGTCTGTTAGAGAAGATTTTGAAAAATGATTTTTGGGAATTTTCTTTTTCGTGAACGCGACGGGTATCTCGCGAACGTGAAGAAGAGTAACCTAGGCGGTGTATAAGTGTAAAGAAATGGGTTTGTCTCATTTCATCTCATTTCCTCTATGGGAGCCGACCTAGGAGCGATTTTGGAGCTCCATTTTCATCATCCATGTCGTAGTAAGTGATTCCCACCTATTGCAAGTTAATTACTTGGATTATATCTAGATTTTAACATGGAAAATCATGGGGAATTAGTGAAAATTCGGGTTTTGAAGAAAAACCTAGAAATTTGGTATTCTTGGATTTTGACCACAATTTGGGCACGAAATTGGGATTAAATTATATATTCGAGTTCGTGAGGTTATGGGTAGACTTTATCTTCGAAAAATTTTAAAATCCGAGCACGTGGGTCCGAGGGCAATTTTGTTAATTTTTCGATCGGGGTTAGGAATTGTTATAAATTGGAATGTAATGAGTAATTGAGCATGTATTAATGAGTTTACATAGTTATTGGATAGTTTTGGAGCAATGTGCATCGATTTAAGTTTTTGGAAGGGCATGGAATAACAGTTATGGAACTTCGGAGTGAGGTGAGTCTCCTTTCTAACCTAGTAAGAGGGAATTGTCCCTATGGGTGAAATAATTGATTATGTGAACCTATTTGTGGGGGCTACGTACACACGAGGTGACGAGAGTCCGTGCGTAGCTGCTAATATGTGTAAGTCCGGGTAGTCAAAGACCTAGAAGCATGCTATACGTGGAATATCTGAAATCTGATTGACTGTTAAATTTCTTAAATCCTATCGAATTGGTAAATGAATTTCTAAGAGAATTAAACTTTATTTTTCTTAAATCGTTGAAAGAGAATCGGCTTTTATTTGGATAAATGTTCCCCGATAAATTCTTAATTTGCTGTTTGAGCATGTATTTCTATGTGTACTTGCGTCAAATGTATGATTCGCGAGCAGGGTGCTTATTTACTTAAATTTGGCCACGTCGCATGTAGGATCCGCGGGTGGGGTAATAGATGCATCTATAGTTAGTGCCGCTCGACCCTCGGTGGTGCACATTTTACATTTATGTTTGATCGGGCCGTACGACCTCGGCATGAGTCGTGCATGCTTGTATGGCTTGCCTTGAGATTTATTGATATTGATATCTGCTCTCCCCGACTTTAGATAACTGTTAATTAATGGATTACGAATCCAAAGATTTTTAATAAAAAGGAACTTTTACCTGTTTTGTGACTTATCTGAATTTGCTGTTGTTAATAAATCTATGATTCATCGCATCAATAATATTATTATTGAGTAAGTGTCGAAATCAACCTCTCGTCTCTACTTCTTCGAGATTAGGTGGGATACTCATTGGGTACATGTTGTTTTCGTACTCATACTACACTTGCTATGTTTTTTTGTTGCATAGGTTCATATGTGGCTAGTGGCTTAGTGGCATAGCAGCATGGTTGATGCAGAGACTTAGGTGAGCTGCACTTCTCGAGACAACCCGCAGCCAGCAGAGTCTCCTCCAGATTGTTGTATTTATCCTCGGTCCAATTTGTATTCCGGACGGTTGTTGTGTTACATTATTTCTTAAAAATTGCTCATGCACTTGTGACATTGGGTTCTAGGATGGATATGGGTTATTTTGTACTTGCTTGTAAATATTCTTTTACTTATTTTCCTAAATATTATCTTTTACTATCTGAATTGAAGGAAAATATCAGTTTTCAAAATTATTGAGATAAGAATTTAATTAAGTATTTTGGTTGGCTTGCCTGACAGCGGTGTCCGGCGCCATCACGACCCTTAGTAGATTTTGGGTAGTGACGGATCCAACCATATCAGTACCAAACACTCAATGTACATAGTCAAATCAACAATCTAGATCACAAGGCCTTTACAATAAACAAATATCAAACTAAACCAAGAAAAAAAAGAGACCTCGTTCAATATAGAATCTACTTAAATAATACTACACAGCAAGACCAAACCTGCAATTTACAATTAAGAGGTGCAAACCAGTAAAATTAAGCAAATAGCAAGGATTAGGGGAACTATGCAAGAGCTAACATGGTTAGCAGAAGAAGATATTGATTAACACATAACAGTTGAGGATGGAAAGCATTTAGAGCATGTAAAAATTAATATAGGAAGGAAAACAATTAAGGAAAAATGGTAAATCAGGGAGAATAGATAATTCGGCAGCGTATAAGCATTCGTCACCTTGCATATATGCTGCTCACATGAAATTCACATACCACAAAGTCTAAGGGTTCCTGATTCCCTCAAGTCAAGGTTAGACACAACACTTATCTCACTCCGCGGTCAATTCAAAGCTCTACCGGGGCCTTTCCCCTAGAATTTGCTTCCAAATCACTCGTATCTAGCTACAATTAACTCAATCACATCAAATATTGCTAAAGGAATCAACTACAATGCATAAATTTAGATTCTTAAAATTTTCCCCCAAAAAGTCAAAAATCGACCCCAGGCCCGCTTGGTCAGAGCCCAAGATTCGGACCAAAATCTATTTACCCATTCACCCCCGAGCCAGATTACATAATTTGTCTCGAAATCCGACCTCAATTGGAGGTCTAAATTTCTAATTCTACCCCAATTTCCACCATGAAACCCCTTTATTTTAGGTTGAATATTCATGAAATATAATGGGTAATTGAAATAAAGTAGATTAGAATCACTTACCAACAATTTGATCAAGAAATTATCTTTTGAAAATCACCTATAGGTCTACTAGTTTTGAAATTTTAGAAAGAATAGCCAAATCTCGTTTTTAGTTCTATTTTGTGAATGGTCTGCCGTGTTCGCGAAGGGCTTCGGCCCAGAAGCCTACACGTTCGTGAAAGGTTGTACGCGTTCGCAATGGTATATCCCTCCTGTCCACCGCGTTCACGAGCCTTGGCTCTCGTTTACGTAGAACCACCTACAGATCCTAGCCCACCTCCATTTACTCTACGCGTTTGCGTGATGCCAGTCGCATTCGCGAAGAGCAGACCCCCCAGTGCTCCGTGTTCGCGACCATGGATGTAAGGCCCCGTGAAATCCCTACTCGAAAACTCGGATCCCGTGGTGCCAAGTTAGGAGCATGTGTTAACAATTCATAAATAAATTTTTGGATTGGATAATGCATTAAAAAGTCAAGAATAGGTTTCCAGAAAAATGCAAGAAATGCAGTCCAGAATGTAGTTGCAAATTAGGTATGCAGACCGCATATCTGCCGCAGTGTGAGTCAGAATGTTGGTTAAAATTAAAGTCAGCTATGCGGTCGAAAATGCCGTCGCATAATCGAAATGCGGACCGCATAGTCATCGCATATTCTCCTTTGAATTTTGTGAGTGTCAATTTTGCGGTGCACTTTAGGACCGCAGAACGTGAATGCGGACCACATTTTTACCGCATACTGAGTCAGAGTGTTTAGTTTCTGGGGAGCATTTTGCGATCCATTATGCGGACCGCATGTTTACTCTGCGATCACAAATGCGACCGCATATTTGACTCAGGGCTCCAATTTTCTAATTTTAACCCGACCTCCCTATCGATATATCCGATGTTATAGCTCATTTTAAGCATCTTTCTGGACATTTCTAGAGGGAGAGAGAGGGTTTCTAGAGAGGGAAAGTCTCCCCATCAAATTACTCCATAAGGTATGACAAAATACTTGAAGAAAATCAAGTGAAGACCCCTAGAACATCACCTCAAGAGGTAAGACTTCATCACCCCAACTCTTATTTGTTTTATTCTCAGATATAAGGGGTCACTAGTTAGGTTATTCATGGGTATATATTCCTTGCATGCATATCAAACCTTAGAGTAGTGGGAGGTGGTGAATTAAAGAGGGGTACAAAATGATATAAATTGCACCTCTAGGGTTTGTCAATATGCTTGAACCAAGCTAGAGTCTCAATCTCATCTCTAATTCTCGATTTAATTTGTAGTTCTTACTCAATAGGTCGAAGTGCTAAGAGTTTCAGAAATTGTAAAAGAGTAAGGAAAAGATTTATTGAGGTATGTATGGCTAAAATCCCTTTTTATTAGAAATTGAGCTCTATAGTCATTACGAAAGTATGGTAAGAGTTGAATTGACTAGTGTATTGATTGCCATTCCGCATTAATTGATTTGCATATATCTATACATATTCATGAAGGATGTGCCTCAATGTGAATAATGTACCAATCTTGATAATTAGAGAATGATGAAAAGTACAGATATGTGTTGAATTACTTGGGCTATAAGCCAACATCGATACAAAGAATTATTCATGCTAGCTACGTGCTCACTTACCTGTGATTGCAACTTGAATTATCTTTGATATATGTGTCTATGATCACAACTTGTAAATTGAATATTTAAAACGAAAAACGATGTGATGATGGTGGCCATGAGTGCCCAGGAATTTTTATGTTATGTGTGGAATAAAGATTTGAAGGTGTTGACTAATAAGAATGGAGTAATGCCTCCAATGAGGTGACCTAGCCGATCGGACACCATGCCACACACATGGTGATAATGTGCTGATATTGAATTCCGGATAAGGGAAATGAAATATTGATTGAGAGTAATGCCTCCAATAAGGTGACTTAGTCCGCCGGGTCGTGACCGAACTCCGCTCTAGATAGCGGTGGTATTGAGAACAGTGGTGGACATGTGATGGAAATGCTCTAATCTAAGTTTTTGGAAATTGTATGAAAGATTATATGAATTGCATCTTTGATTTGCCCATATTATTTACTTGTATCTGTTTGATAGTTGTTTCTAGTAGAATGGTGTTTAGTATTACATACCAGTACAATTCAAATGTACTAACATCCCTTTTTGCCGGGGGCGCTACATTCGTGTTATGATTGTAGGTGGCTCAATAGCGGATAGTGCCGATTGGGTGTAGCGAAGCGTTTTTCTACTCGAAGTCTCGGTGAGCCCCTTTTTCTTCCATGGGGCTATATGATGTATCTTTTGTTATTACAACTTTCCACTTTTGAGGTATAGCCGGGGCCTTGTTGCCGGCATAGTTATGCTTGTCTGTTGTATCCTTAGAGGCTCCAAAGACACTAGTG
>MU760046.1:421410-458216 GCA_026770625.1 Nicotiana glauca
TATATATATATATATATATATATATATATATATATATATATATATATATATATATATATATATATATGTCATAATCCTAAACTTGTGATCCCCATGAACTGTAACTCTAATAGAATCCTTGAAGCTAGCTTATGTACGGTAAATCCTTGTGATATGAAATGAACCAATGATATAGTATGCACCATGTATTCTTTTCTAAATTAATGAAAGGCATGGGTTCCGTATTCATATTGATTTGGGGTAGAAAGTGTTTGGTAAGGCTTGCTCAGTCGGGTTCGCTTGATTGAGCGCCGGTCGTGCCTCCCGAGGTTGGGGCGTGACAATGGACTTGCATTCGCGTTGAAAAATCCCGCCCGCAACCCAGCTTAAACTTTGCATTCGCGAGAGTAGCTTCGCGAACGCGAAGAAGAAACTAGAAACAATGACTGTAGAAAAACCTGATTTTTCCCAAGTTCAAAACATCAAAAAGACTACCTGAAACTCCCCCAAAAAGGCATAATTTTAATAGAAGAACCTAACGAAACACTCTCTCCTCTCTCTACTTTTTCTGTCTAGGTCTTCTTCTTCGTTTAGGGCAGCAATGGCCAATCTGACCGGTGGCCAACCTCTTTTTCTTGCTGGTCAGCCCCCTCCCAACATCGCCCAGCTCCCAACAACCTCTAACATTAATCCCCAGCCCTTATATTACTCTAAAGTCCTACACCCATCAACTGTGAACAGTACCATGTAAGAGCGAGCTTCTTCTATTGAACCAATTCAACTGCGTCGAGCAGTTTTTGTTAACGAAAACCAATGGTGAAGTTTACGGAGGCCGAAGTTGATAGAATGAACGTGATTGAAGGTCTCCAATATGCTGTCGTTTGAAAATTTGTGTATGGATGGCCAGATTTGAACGACATTCGTCTCAATAAAGGAAGAGTGTAGCATTGGTTACTTGAGAGACAGGCATGTCCTTATACGTATGTCTTTGCGGCAGGATTTTGTTGATTTTACGTCAAAAGGAGCTCAATATGTTAAGGACAAAAATGGATATGAACATCAAATCAGACCTCTCATATATGATGTGAAATTTAAGGCAGGAGAGGAGACTCCAATGATATGGCTTGGATCTTTATCCTAGGTTTGTTACCTACTTATTTTGTAGAGGAGTGTCTCTTTTCTCTTGCTTCAGCTACTGGGAAACCTTTACACTTAGACATGGCTACAATTAATAAGACTAGACCTAGTTGTACTAGGGTCAAAGTTCTTGTCGACTTGCTAGCTGCTCATCCTAATAAGGTAAGAATGGACATTCTTAATGAAGCAACAGGTGAAGTGAGAACTGAAAGGGTTAGTATTAAATATGAGTATGTTGCCTAAATATTGTAAGGAATGTAAACTAGAAGGGTATGATGATTTTGAATGTTGGAGGATACACCCTGAACTAATGGAGAGTAAAGCTACAAAGCAAAATATTGGCAATGGAGTAAGAATGCAACATGACCAGACTAATGGTCAAGCAATTTCTAAACAACAGGCTCCTTTAATGATTTTATCCAGTGGAAAAGTAGTAGGTAATATGGCAGGAAAGGGCAAGGAACAATGGAAAGAAGTTAGCAACAATAGAGCTAAGAGAACTATCAATCCAGATGGGGTACAAAGTATTATTGGAAAAGAAATAATTCCAGTTTACCAAGGTGACAAACAACAGTTGCAAGTTGATAACAAATTTGCATCGTTGGGAGTAGGGGAAGAGACTACTGATGCAAATAAGGAGGTTCAGAATCAGGATCAAGCAATGGAGAATATTGGTGTCTTGCATAAGTCTACTAAGAACACACATGTCACGACCCCAACCCCTGTCGTGATGGTGCCCAACATATTGCTAGGCAAGCCCTACCAATTATCAATCACACCCTTCTCTTATAGAGTTCATTGCAAATTAACAGAGTTTTAAATACAAATTAACATAAATAGAAGTCTAAAATAGCAGATAAGATGTGCGGAAACCATAACAATATCTCTACAGTAGCCAACCGATCCGGTGTCACAAGTCAAGAGCCTCTATTACAAGATTTCAACAGCCTAATACAGAGATAGTCTAGAATACTAAAAAGTTAAATATAGAGGGAGAAATTAGGTCTGCGGATGCCATGCAGCTACCTCGATGACCCCGGTGGATGATAATCAGCAAGAAAGCTCCCACTATGCCTCGGGAACACCTGGATCTGCATGCAAGGTATAGGGAATAATGTGAGTACTCCGACCCAGTGAGTAATAATCATAAATAATGGCTGACAGTCAGAAATCATGTAAAGGCACTAAGAAGTTCTATATCAAGCAGTAAATCAACTCAAGCAGCAAAATAGTGAATAAGTCAAGTGATATATCTTTAGATCAGGTAAAACATGTAGTTTATCAGGTATTTAACAAGTATAATTTCGTTCCTCGTACACAGTACCCATATATCTCTCACAATAACCAAAATCAAGATAATTGGTGCGGTGTGTAGCTCGATCCGTACATCGATGTGGTGCACAGCCCGATCCATATAAATAGTCGACTGCGCTCACTGGGGGTGTGCAGACTCTGGGAGGGGTTCCCACAGCCCAAGCGCTATATTGCTGTGACGCAGCCCGATCCATATAAACATTTTCTGCGGCGTGCAGCCCGATCCATATAAGTATTTGCTGCGGTGTGCAGGCCGAACCATAATATATAACATCCTCATTGTTGGGTTCTCAACCCCTCTCAGTCATTTTAGGACAAAATAGTATAAGGTAGGGATCTCATCACACAAATTTCCTTCATTTAGGATTAACACTTAAAAAACCGGTTCACATTATTTAAACAAAAAGAAACATGACTAAGGATGTGATTTTTAATAAGTAAAGTGAGGAAAAATCAGTCATACCACCACTAAGGGTTCTACAAGTCGGCACGAGGCCCAAAACATGGCAACTAGATCAAATCATAATGATAATAATTAAATATTAGTCAAAGTACGGCAAGAATCATCAATCGGGATGGACCAAGTCACAATTCCCAGTAGTAATGGACCCCACACTCATCACACAATGTGTGTCTCACCTCAACATAGCACTACGTTGTGCAAATCCGGGGTTTCAAACCCTCAGGACATCATTTACAATCATTACTCACCTCCAATCGGTCAAAGCTCTATCTCGCTATCCCTTGCCTCTCAAATAGGCCTCCTCGTGCATCTAATAGGACCAAAAATAGAGCAAATACGTCACAATATGCTAAGGAAACAAAGCCCAAACAAAAACAAACAACAATATATCAAAATATAGAAATTAGCAAAACCCGAGCCTCGGGCCCACTTCTCAAAACTCAAAAACTTTCACATCAGCGGGTTCCTTATCTCGCCACGAGTCCATACATATCAAAAACACAAGAATCGGAGTCCAATTGACCCCTAAAATCTCCAATTTAAACTCTTAATCTCAAGCTATAACCCTCCATTTTTAGTCCATAAATCCTTAAATTTTCAGTACTAATTCATGAAATAACACTATAGGACTGTGTTTTTAGGTCCAAAACCCTTACCTTATCGAAGCTCCTTGAAATCCCTCTTCAGAATCGCCCAAAAATCTCCATGTCAGAAGTTAATATGAATAAACCCTTCAAAAATTGTGAAGAAGAGCCTTTTATACCTTCTACCCAGTCGAAATCGCATCTGCGGTTAAGTACCCGCTTCTGGGGGACTGCTTTTGCGGCAATTCCTCCGCATTTATAGATTTCACTTAATCTTGCCTTACCGCATCTGTGGCTCCGCAAGTGCCGCTCTTCATCCGCATCTGCGGTTCCAGGCCCCCTTACAGCCTTTCCGCTTCTGCGACCCAAACCACACACCTGCGGTCCCCAAACTGTAGGTGCGAAAAAACCAAAAGTAGCAAGAATCTGAATTTTCCCAAGTCCAAAACTCTTCCCGTTAGCCATCCAAAATCATCCTGAGGTGTCACGACCCAAACTGGAGGGCCATGACTAGCACCAGGCCATACTTACCGAGCACCAACATACATTTTATCTAACCTTCTTTATTATTTTTTAGGGCTGGTGAGATCAATATAAATGGTAGACATGAATTGTGGACAACCAACAATAAAATATGATGGCATGAACATACATAACATGGGATGACTTGGCAATCAAGAAACTATATATAAGGTATGAGCTACCACGCTACCATGAAAAACTATACAAAACGAGCCGTCAAGGCATACAAAACTATACATGAGTCAAAACCTTTCTATGAGCCTCTAAAGGAACATAAGTGTTGCAAAATAGTCGGAACAGGGCCCCAACATACCCATAATGTCTATAACAAAAATGCATACCAAGACCATGGCATGTCCGGAGAAGGGATCTCGCCAATCACTGTTGAACTGGACAGCCTACTGTGTTGGAGGAGCTGCACCTGCCTATCTATCAAGACCTGCAGCATGACATGCAGCGTCCACAAGCAAAAGGATGTCAGTACGAATAAAGTACTGAGTATGTAAGGTAGGGAACTATAAATATGAACAATAATGTAATGAGGGAGAGAGAATATACAACCTGTAACATCTGAGCACCTCTGAGGGCTACTGACATGAAATGCATGATACATATGTATAGATACATAAACTTTTAAAACATACACCACTGTGGGCATCATCATCATCATATCGTACCTGGCCGTAATAGGCTCAGTAAAAAAATGTACCTGGCCATCAAAGGCTCGGTAAAATCATACCCGGCCACGTGGAGCTCGGTAAAACCCAAATGATCAGTGGTTACACAATAGGTGCCATACCCGGCCGACTATAGCACGGCTCGGTAGAGTAAAATAGATACATATATATAATGCATGCTCGACTCATGGACTCACGTTATAAACCTTTCGGAGTGACGTAAGGTCGGTATCCTGTGTACACGTTATTAGGACTAACTCTTCACATGAACCTTATAAGAATCAGGAAGTACCAATAACATTGATAAAATAAGAATAAGAGAAGCAACATCAACATCAATCGTTCCATAAGAGGGGAAACAATGTAAGTATTGCTGACTTCTAAGAGTAGAGTATCTTTGGAAGCTCATTCATCACATTATGTATAATTGGAGTCGTGCAAACGAAGTAAAAGGATAGCCACACATAACTTGTATAGGATACCCCAATCTCAAGCTATGCAAACGATACAATCTTTATCATTTAAGCATCATAACTTTTATGTATCGACCAAAACCTATTTTACGATGAAACAGACAGCACCTCCCCTATATATATGACTTCACACAATTCCAAACAATCACCAAATAGCTCAAACAACATCAATAATAATCATATTGATCCTCCCAAAACAGTCCACTAACAATCTAATCACTTCATACATACGACGGCCACAGTAGTCGTGTCAAACGACCCGAAAATATTACGAAGAACTAACAGCCCACAATCATACATATATATGGTGTTTATCCACACCATTACTCCTCCAAAACTCCAACAAATAGTATTAAAACACACAGCCCAACAGCAACACAAAATAGTCCACAAAATAATCTGCTACAAGTGAATAACTCGAACTCACGGCTTCCGATCACCGTCCGTGAGTTCTTACATGTATAGAACGAATTACCATGAATTCACAGCAGAAAAAATGTATGAAAGAGAGCCGTAAACTTACCTTACTCGTTGGATAACTCAGCCCTTCCCTTGGTTCTTCGAACTCTAGGTTTTACCCCCAATTAGAACTTGAAAAAGAGGGAAAATTGATTAGGGTTTGTGGATAATTTTTGGGAGGAAGTTTGCAAGGGTTTTGGTCTGGTTATTTGTGATAGATAATGAGGGTTATATTGCAGGAGATAACCCTTTAAATGGGATCAATAGCCGACCCGAAATTTCTTTTTTTTGGGCTATCATTTAACCAAGTAGGTGACACACCTACTTGTCACCTAGCAGCTTATGCAGTCTCACAAAAATGCCTATAACTCTCTACTCCGATGTCGTATTGATAAATGGTTTAATGCGTTGGAAACTAGACTCATAGATATTAAATTTGGTGGGTAGATCACCCCGTAATTTCAAGTAGATTGGGAGAAAATCTTAATGACATTTGACCTAAAGTTTAAGTAAAACCATGAACCTAAGTTGCGATAACTTTTGTCGACTTTTGTTTCATAACTCGTTTGACTTCAAGACTATGAAACGGATATTATATGATTCAAATACCTTAAAACATGACCTCTTGAGTGTATTAAGAACCTATAGGTTTAGCCGAAAATACGAGTTACAACATCCTTGATTCGTTTAACTTTTAATACTTGTTAATCACCCTTATACACCTTTGTATCACTTAAGATCAATAAGATTAACTTCTTATCATCTCAAGCATAATTCTTTCTTGGATTTATGTTAACTAACGTATGGAATCAACTAACGCGTGTGGATAGGGGTTGTAGTACGAGGCCCTCAGGACCTCAACCAAAAGTACCAACGCCTCCTAAAACCTCATTCAAACTTGTTCCAATCATCAAAACACCTCAAACAACACCAAAACCATCCAATTACATCGAATTCAATCCTAAATTCTTCTAAAACTTCCAAAACATGCATTTGATCAAAAACCCAACCAAATCACCTTCAAATGACCAGAAATTTTACACACATCCCAAATCACATAACGAAGCTACAAAAATGCTCGGAATCCCATTCCGACCATCGGATCAAAATCTCACCTATCAACCGGAAATTATCAAAATATTAACTTCACCAATTCAAGCATAATTCTGCACCAGACCTCCAAAACCACTTCAGATCACACTCCTAAGTCACAAATCATCCCCTGAAGATAACCGAATCATTGGAATCACATTTGATCCCTATAATGCATAAGTCAATATCCGATTGACTTTTCCAAACTAAGTCTTCCTTAAAGAGACTAAGTGTCTCATTTCTTACCAAATTCACTCTGAACTCAACCCACTACATAAAACACAGATAACGAAGCATAAAAAAGCAGAAATGGGGGAAACAGAGCGGTAACTCATGAGACGACGGGTCAGGTCGTCACATTCTTGCCAACTTAAACAAACGCTCGTCCTCGAGCGAGTCAAGAAACATACCTGAAGCCTCAAATAGGTGAGGGTATCTGCTACCCATCTCCTGCTTGGTCTCCTAGGTAGCCTCCTGTACAGGCCAACCTCTCCACTGCACCTTCACTGAAGCTATATCCTTTGGCCTCAATTTTCGAACCCGACCCTCCAAAATGGCTGCTGGCTGTATATCATAAGTCAAATCGCCCTCCAACTGAAGCGTACTGAAATCTAGAACATGGGACGGGTCTCCAATATACTTCTGGAGCATAGAAACATGAAATACTATATGCACGCTCGACAAGCTGGGTGGCAAGGCAAGCTCATAAGCCACCTCCCCAATCCTCTGATATACCTCAAAAGACCCAATGAATCGCGGACTCAATTTCCCATTCTTTCCGAATCTCATAACACCCTTTGTGGGAGGAGCCTTCAACAGGACATTCTCACTATCCATGTAGGATACATCCCGAACCTTCATGTCTGTATAACTCTTCTTCCTCGACTGCATTGTACGAAGTCTCTCTTGAATTACCTTTACTTTATCTAAAGCAGCCTGAACCAATTCGGTCCCCAATAGCCTAGCCTCACCATGCTTGAACTAACCAACTGGAGATCTACACCGCCTCCCATACAAAGCCTCATACGAAGCCATCTGAATACTCGACTGGTAGCTGTTGTTGTAGGCAAACTTTGCAAGTGGTAGAAACCGATCCCATGACCCTCCGAAGTCAATAACATAGGCGCGTAGCATATCCTCTTATATCTAAATGGTGCGCTCGAACAGCCTGTCCGTCTGGGGGTGAAAGGTTGTGCTCAACTGTACCTAACTACCCAATTCTCGCTGAACAGACTACCAAAAATGAGAAGTAAACTAAGTGCCCTTATCTGATATGATGGAAAATGAGACACCATACAACCGAACGATCTCCCAAATATAAATCTCTGCCAGCCGCTCTGAAGAATAAGTAGTACAAACAGGAATGAAGTGCGCGGAATTGGTCAACCTGTCTAGAATTACCCCAATAGAATCGAACTTCTTCAAAGTCCGTGGGAGTCCGGTAACAAAATCCACGGTGATCCTCTCCCGCTTCCACTCGGGAATAACCATCTGCTGATGCAAGTCACCCGCTCTCTGATGCTCATATTTCACCTGCTGACAATTGAGACACTGAGCTACAAACTCCACAATATCTTTCTTCATCCTCCGCCACCAATAGTGCTGTCTAAGGTCCTGATATATCATCGCGGCACCTGGATGAATGGAATATTGCAAGCTATGGGCCTCCTCCAATATCAACTCCCGAAGCCCATCCATATTGGGCACGCAAATCTGGCCCTGCATCCTCAACACATCATCATCACCAATGGTCACATCTCTGTCATAATCATGTTGAATCATGTCCTTAAGGACAAGCAAATGCGGATCATCATACTGGCACTCTCTGATGCGATCATCCAAGGAAGACCACGAAACCACACAATCCAACACCTGACTGGGTCCCGAAATATCTAATCTTACAAACCGATTGGCCAAGGCCTGAACATCAACTGTAAGGGGCCTCTCCCTAACTGGAATATATGCCAAACTCCCCATACTCACTGCCTTTCGGCTCAAAGCATCGACCATTATATTGGCCTTCCCCGGATGATACAGAATAGTAATATCATAATACTTAAGCAACTCCAGCCATCTCCGCTGCATCAAATTAAGATGCTTTGGCTTGAACAAATGTTGCAGACTGCAATGATCGGTGAATAACTCACAAGAGATGCCATTCAAGTAATGCCTCCAATTCTTTAATGCATGAACTATGGAAGCCACTCCAAATCATGAACAGGGTTGTTCTTCTCATGGGGCTTCAACTGACGAGAAGCATAAGCAATAACTCTACCTTCTTATATCAATACACAACCAATCCCAACTCAACTCTCGAAGCATCACATTATACTGTATATAAACCTAAAGCTGATGGTAAAACCAATAGCAAAGTTGTGGTCAAAGCTGTCTTGAGCTACCGAAAGCTCTTCTCATACTCGTTTGAACATACAAATAAAGCACCCTTCTAAGTCAACTTGGTCAAGGGCAATGCAATGGAGGAAAATCCCTGAACAAAATAGAGATAATAGCTTGCCAACCTAAGAAAACTACGATTCTCCGTGGCTGAGGACGGTCTAGGCCAACACTGAACCGCCTCTATCTTCTTTGGTTCAACCTGAATACCCTCGCTAGAAATCACGTGTCCCAAGAAAGCCACTGAACTGAGCCAAAACTCGCACTTGGAGAACTATGCATAAAGCTTTTCCTCTCTCAATCTCTGCAATACAACTCGTAAATGCTCTGCATGCTCCTCCTGACTACGTGAGTACAACAGAATATCATCAATGAAAACAATAATGAACGAATCCAAATAAGGCCGAAATACATTGTTCAACAAATGAATGAACGCTACTGGGGCATTGGTCAGCCCGAAAGACATGACAAGAAACTCATAGTGACCATATCTAGTCCTGAAAGCAGTCTTATGAATATCTGAATCCCTAATCTTCAACTGGTGATAACCCGAACGGAGATCAATCATGGAAAACACCCTCGCTCCCTGAAGTCGGTCGAACAAATCATCAATGCGAGGCAGCGGATACTTGTTCTTAATTGTTACCTTATTCCATTGCCTATAATCGATGCACATTCTCATTGTGCCATCCTTATTCTTCACAAATAGAACTGGTGCACCCCAAGATGACACACTAGGCCGAATGAACCCCTTATCTACGAGTTCCTGAAGCTGCTCCTTCAGTTCTTTCAACTCTGCTAATGCCATACGACATAGTAGAATAGAGATGGGCTGAGTGTCCGGCACCAGGTCAATACCAAAATCAATATCCATGTCCAGTGGCATGCCCGACAGGTCTGTAGGAAATGCATCAAGAAAATCCCTCACCGTTGGAACAGAATCAATACTAGGAGTCTCAGCTCCAACATCCCTTATAGAAGCAAGATACGAGAGACAACCCTTACTAAATATACGCTGGGCCTTGAAGAAAGAAATCACTCTACTCAGAACATAAGCAGTCACACCATGCCACTCGATCCATGGTACACCCGGTATAGCCAAAGTGACTATCTTAGTATGAAAGTCTAGAATAGCATGATAGGAAGATAACCAATCCATGCCCAAAATAACATCAAAGTCTACCATGCTCAACAACAATAGATCAACTCGGGTCTCTAGACCCCCAATAGTCACAACACATGATCGGTACACACGGTCCACAACAACAATATCGTTCACTGGGGTAGACACATGAATAGGTAAAGCAAGAAACTCCCGGGGCGCACTCAAATAGTGAGCAAAATATGAGAACACATAAGAATAGGTGGAACCGAGATCAAATAATATGGAGGCATCTCTGTGGCAAAATAAAATAATACCTGTAATGACAGCATCTAAAGCAATGGTATCTGTCCTGCCTGGAATAGCATAATAATGACCATGGCCACCGCCTGATCGACCTCCCCCTTTGGGGTGACCCCTGGCTGCCTGATCTCTACCCCTAGTTGGCTGGGCGGGTGGTGAAGTAACTGCAGCAGAAGTCGATGGCTAACCCCTCTGCTGATGCTGACCGTCATGAAGTCAAGGACACTGCCTCCTCATGTGACCAAACTCTCCGCACTCATAACAACTCCCCGGTGCTGGAGATGGGGGCTGAAGAGAACCCCTCGCACCTGAGTGACTAGCAGATGCACTCGGCGCAGAAGAACCCTTAGCTGATAGGGAATGAGATAAACTCTGAGCTGGGAGGACACTGAGTGAAGGCTGGATCTATTGAGGCCCATGATGACCACGACCTGAAGATGCCCCATGATACTCTGGACGAGCTGACTAAGCAGGCCTGAAAGAACGACATCTACCATGCTGGACCTGGCCCCTCGAAGGAGCACCACTGTAACTGCTCGATCCATGAGGCCTTTTGGCCTCCCTCTCATTTCGCTCCCGACGGCGAACTAACTCGATCTCACGAGCAATATCCACCACCTCCTCAAACGTAGCACCCAATACTCTCTCTCTATTCATCAGAATATGGAGATGGTAGTTAATGCCATCCACAAATCTCCCGATCCTCTCACGATCTGACGGAAACATCCAGGTGGCATGACGAGCCAACTCTGAAAGCCTCATCTCGTACTGGGTTATGGTCATATCTCCCTGCGTCAACCACTCGAACTGCCAACATAGCTCCTCTCTGCGAGACTGCAGTACATACTTCTCCAAGAAGAGAGTGGAGAACTGCTGCCAAGAAAGGGGCATTGCACCAACCGGCCTACGCCTCTCGTACGCCTCCTACCAAGTGAAGGCAGCCTCAGTAAACTGAAAGGTGGTAAATACCACACCACTAGACTCAATAATCCCTACGGTATGGAGCATCCGCTAACACCTATCAAGAAAACCCTGGGCATCCTCGCCCTTAGCACCACTGAATGTCGGAGGCTAGAGTCTACCAAACCTCTCAAGACGATGTTGCTCATCCTCCAGCATAGCTGGAACCCTAAATTCCTGCACTGGTGCAACTGGCTGAGCTAGAGTTGCCTCTGGCGTCTGTAGTCCCTGCACTACCTACTCAGGTGTGTGAGCAGTGGGGGTCTGGTTGCCTCCCCCGACCTGTGAAGTAGCTACTGCTGTGGTAGCCAAAACTGCCTGAGCCAGGCCAGTGCAAACTGTCAATATCTGTGTCAAGGTCTCCTGTAGACCCGGAATCACGATGGGCATAGCTAGTGTCTGAACTGGTTTTGCTGGAGTCTTATCCGGATCTGGGGCAACTGGTGGATCAATAGATGTTGCCCTCGCTAATCTGACTCTGCCGCATCCACGACCGCGTCTACAGCCTTTGGTGGCCTCAGTGGGTGGCACTGGTGGTCGTCCACCTTGTCCGGTAGCCCATGTCCTCACCATTTGTGAGAGAATAGAACAATCTAAGTTTAGTTCTCGGTCCAACAAAGTCGCACTACAAGAATTTCAAGAATATGAAATTTTCCTAAAGGTTCTGCAGCCTCTCGAGGATAAATATAGACGTCTCCGTACTGATCCATGAGACTCTATTAAACCAACTCATGACTTGCGAGACCTAGTAACCTAGGCTCTGATACCAACTTGTCACGACCCCAACCCAGTCATGATGGCGCCCAACACATTGCTAGGCAATCCCGACAAATTATCAATCACACCCTTGTTTTAAAGAGCTCATTGCCAATTAAAGAGTTTTAAATACCTATTAACATAAATAGAATTCTGAAATAGAAGATAAGATGTGCGAAAACCATAACAATATCTCTACAATAGCCCACCGATCCGGTGTCACAAGTCAAGAGCCTCTATTACAAGATTTCAATAGCCTAATATAGAGATAGTCTAGAATACAAAAAAGTAAAATATAGAGGGAGAAATCGGGTCTGCAGACGCCATGCAGCTACCTCGATGACTCCGGTTGATGATGATCATCAAGAAAGCCCTCACTATGACTTGGGAACACCTGGATCTGCATGCAAGGTGCAGGGAGTAATGTGAGTACTCCAACCTAGTGAGTAATAATCATAAATAATTACTGATAGCCAGAAATCACGTAAAGGCACTAAGCAGTTCTATGTCAAGCAGTAAATCAACTCAAAGCAGCAAAATAGTAAATAAGTCAAGTGAAATATCTTTATATCAGGTAAAACAATTTAGTTTATCAGGTATTTAACAAGTATAATTTCGTTCCTCTTACATAGTACCCATATATCTCTCACAATAACCAAAATCAAGATAACTGTTGCAGCACGCAGCTCGATCCGTACATCACTGTGGCGCACAGCCCGATCTATGTAAATAGTCGACTATGCTTACTAGGGGTGTGCAGACTCCGGGAGGGGCTCCTACAGCCCAAGCGCTATATTGCTGCGACGCGCAGCCCGATCCACATAAATATTTGTTGCGGCATACAACCCGATCCATATTAATATCTGCTGAGGCATGCAGGCCAATCCATAATATATAACGTCCTCACTGTTGGGTTCTTAACCCCTCTCAGTCATTTTAGGACACAATAGTATAAGGTAGGGATCTCAGCCCATATATTTCCTTCATTTAGGATTAACACTTATTAAACCTGTTCACATTCTTTAAACAAATAGAAACATGACTGAGGATGTGATTTTTAATAAGTAAAGTGAGGAAAAATCAGTCATAATGCCTCTAAGGGTTCTACAACTCGGCAGAGGCACCAAACATGGAAACTAGACAAAATCATAATGATAATAATTAAATCTTACTCAAAATATGGTAAGAATTATCAATCGGGATGGACCAAGTCACAATTCCCAATAGTAATGGACGCCACGCTGATCACACAACGTGTGTCTCAATTCAACATAGCACTATGTTGTGCAAATCCGGGGTTCCAAACCCTAAGGACATCATTTACAATCATTATCCATCTCGAATTGGTCAAAGATTTAGCTCGCTATGCCCTTGCCTCTGAAATCGGCCTCCTCGCGCGTCGAATCTGACCAAAACCAGAGCGAATATGTCACAATATGCTAAGGTAACAAAGCCCAAGCGAAAAAAATCAAAAATATATCAAAATCTCGAAATTAGCAAAACCAGAGCCCCGAACCCACTTCTTGAAACTTAGAAATTTTCACAAAAAAGGGTTCCTTATCTCGCCACGAGTCCATGCATATCAAAAACACAAGAATTGGAGTACAATTGACCCCTCAAATCTCAAATTTAAACTCTCCTAATCTCAAGCTCTAACCCTCCATTTTTAGTCCATAAATCATTAAATTTTCAGTACTAATTCATGAAATAACACCATAAGATTGTGTTTTTAGGTCCAAAACCCTTACCTTATTGAAGATCCTTGAAATCCCTCTTCAGAATCGCCCAAAAATCTCCAAGCCCGAAGATAAAATGAATAAACCCTTCAAAAATTGCGAAGAAGAATCTTTTATACCTTCTGCCCAGCCGAAACCGCATCTGCGGTCAAGTACCCGCTTCTGCGGGACCACTTCTGCGGTAATTCCTCAGCATTTACGAATTTCACTTAATCCCGCCTAACTGCATCTGCGGTCTAGTAGCCGTATCTGCGGCTCCACAGGTGCGGCTCTTTATCCGCATCTGCAGTTCCAGGCCCCCTTAAAGCCTCTCTGCTTCTGCGACCCAAGCCATGCACCTATGACACCGCACATGCGGTCCCCAAACCGCAGGTGCGAAAACACCAGAAGCAGAAGGAATCTAAATTTGCCCAAGTCCAAAACTCTTCTCGTTAGCCATCCGAAATCATCCCGAGACCCTCAAGACCTCAACCAAAAGCACCAACACCTCCTAAATTCTCATTCAAACTTGTTCCAATCATCAAAATACCTCAAACAACACCAAAACCATCCAATTACATCAAATTCAAGCCTAAGTTCTTCTAAAAAAACATGCATTTGATCAAAAACCCAACCAAATCACCTCAAAATGATCTGAAATTTTACACACATATCCCATATCACATAACGAAGCTACAACAACTCTCGGAATCTCATTCCAACCCTCGAATCAAAATCTCGCCTATCAACCGGAAATTACCAAAATACTAACTTCACCAATTCAAGCCTAATTCTACACCGGACCTCCAAAACAACATTCGATCACACTCCTAAGTCCCAAATCATCCTCTGAAGCTAACCGAATCATCAAAAATCACATTTGAGCCCTCTAACGCATAAGTCAATATCCGGTTGACTTTTCCAAACTAAGTCTTCCTTAAAGAGACTAAGTGCCTCATTTCTTACCAAATACACTCCGAACTCGACCCAATCAACTCAACCACATAAAACATAGATAATGAAGCATAAATAAGCGGAAATGGGGAAAACAGAGCTGTAACTCATGAGACAACGGGTTGGGTTATCACAACAAAACTAGCAGTATTTAATGAGGTGTAAGAAATAATACAACTAGACAAGGTTTCTCCTTCTGAATAAAGATAGCAAGGTAAGGGTAACAGTTCTAATAATACTCCTACTGGAGGTGGAACAAGGCTAAATCCTGTAGCTCTACCTTTAATCTTGTAGCAACTGGAACTAAGGGTATTAATAATAGGGAATCAATAGCTAATTGGGTACAGAGAACATAATAATGTTGTAGGCATAAACACTTTATATTTGGAGATCCTATCACAAGACACACGGGTAGATGTAGAATTGTATCAAAATACATACAATGTGAATGTTGTTGTAGCATAAACAAGGCAGGAAGAAGCTGTAAGCAATGACAAAGATCAAGTGGAAGAAGAAGAATTTAAAAAGTTTAAAAGCAATGAAAGAATCAATTGGAAAGGGGGCAAATTATGGTCTAACCAGGTAGAGGAAGATCTGGAAGAAGGTCAAATCCCAGATGGGATGCCAACTGAGTATGATATAGGTGGAGATGCAAATAATGAAGAAGATCAATGGGTGAATGAAAAAAACAAAGGGGTTCAGAATGCTGAAAAATAGATTTTATCAGCTGAAGGGTTAAAGTATGATAAGGCAAAACTAGGTAATGGTGATGATCCGGGTGGAACAATAGGAGGTATCAATCATACTAAAGCAGGACAAGAGGATGCAGATCAGATTACCTTTCCTTTGAAATATGTCTAGGTACAAAATGTATACAGTTCTGGGAATAAACAGCTGAATTCTATGAAGAAACATACAGATGTGCTGATTACAGTTGGTTCTAAGGAAGGTGAGATACAACTTGATCAGGCACACAGGGATATGGATGAGGAGACAATATCAAAAAACTTCCTCAATGTTGCAAATCAAGGTGATTTATCACCTAGGCACATTAAGCAGGTGAAATTCGTAGCTAAAGGAAAGAAAAAACAAACGAGAGAAGCTTCCACAACCCCGGCAGGAGGAATACAAACAAGAAGAACATTATCAAAAATCTCAGAACCTATGATGGATGCAATAATATGGAATGTGATGTCTGTAAACACTATGCAGGCATTTGAAAGATTGATCACAATGCACATACAACATCACCTTGAATTTATTGGAATTCTAAAACCTATGCAACAGTTTAAGAAGATGGAAAACTACAGAAGAAGAATAGGCTTAGCCCAAGCAGTAGTGAATGTATCGAACAAAATTTGGGTCTTCATTGATGAAGTATTTGATGTGACTATTCTATATAACATGACACAGCAGCTCATGTTGAGGTTGTTTGGCACAGAAACACATGTAGATCTTATTATCACATTGGTGTATGCCAAATGCAATGCCATTGAAAGAATTGAACTATGGGATTCACTTTATGCAATGGCTTCAGACATGACAGTTTCATGGTTAGTGGGAGGTGACTTTAATGTGATATGGGATGTGGAGGAGAAATTTGGTGGATTACCTGTATCATTAAATGAAGTAGATGATTTTTGACACTGCGTCAACACTTGCAATTTGACTGATATGGGCTTTAAAGGGAGTATTTACACATGGAGGAATGGTAGATCAGAGGAAGACTGTATTTTTAAAAGGCTGGATAGGTGTCTTGGTAACATGGAATTGCAACAGACTTCCTTTGGTTTAGAGGTGACACATTTGTCCATAATTGGTTCTGACCATCATCCCATGCTATTAAAATGTGATATTGAAGCTACCCCTATCAAGAAGTCATTCAGAATCCTTAACTTTTCGGTACAACATGCATCCTTCAAGGAAGTGGTAAAAGAAAATTGGAAGGAAGACTTTGCTGCTAATCCATTTGTAGTCTTTAACCATAAACTCAAGAAAGCTTTGTCAACCTGGAGTAAAGCTACTTTTGGGGATATTTTTCAAAAAATTGCCAGGCTGGAAGAAATAGTTTTTGCCCATGAAAGACAATTTGTGGTTTCTCCTACACAAATGAATAGACAAAGGTTGAAAAAGGTTCAAGCTAAAATGATAAAATACTTGGCATTAGAAGAACAGTTTCGGAGACAAAAGGCTGGAATGGCCTGGTTTAAGGATGGAGATAGAAACACTAAATTCTTCCATGCTCAAGTTAATGGAAGGAGGAAAAGGTTAAATTAAAAAGAATTCAAGACCATAATGGAAATTGGGTGGAGGAGGATGATCATATGGCAGCAGAAGAAGTAAAATTTTATCAAGAGCAATTCAGAGAAGATAGTGTTCCAATAGCATTTTATATTATCGACCGTATTCCATCCATGGTGACTATGGAGCAGAATGAGAAGCTTGACAGCATTCCTACTAGAGAAGAAATTAGTCATGCAGACTGGGTAGGGATTCAGCAGGAGGGCCATATGGTTTTACTGGACTTTTCTATCAATCTTGCTGGGAAACTATAGGGGAAGACATTGTTCAGATGGTAATAGCATTTTTCTGTGGACAACAGCTTCCAAAAAGTGTAACACACACCAACTTGGTTCTTTTACCAAAGAAGAAAGAAGCCATCACTTTTTCAGACTTCCGCCCAATAAGTCTCAGCATTTTTGTTAACGAGATTTTTTCAAGATTAGTTCATGAAAGAATGATGAATCTGCTGCAAGGTCTAATATTAGAGGAGCAAGCAGGGTCTGTGAAAGGTAGAAGAATAGTAGAAAATATGTTGTTGACTCAGGAGATTGTCACAGATATGAGGCTCAGAAACAAAGCGGGTCCTAATGTTGTGATTAAACTCCATATGACGAAAGCATATGATAGATTGTCATGGTTATTTCTTACTAAGGTGATGAGGAAAATGGGATTCTCTGAAAGGTTAATAGGATTGGTGTTCGATTTGGTTGGGAATAACTGGTATTCAGTTCTAGTCAATGGACAGCCACATGGTTTATTAAAATCATCAAGGGGAGTAAAATAAGGGGATCCATTGTCTCCATACTGGCTGCTGAAGCTCTATCCAGGGGATTGAATTATCTGCACCTAAACCTGTACTTCTATGGTTTTTGACTACCTAAATGGAGTCCAAAAATAAGCCATATTCCATACGCAGATGATACCATCATTTTCAGTTCTCCTGTTGCAACTTCACTGCGACTCATCATGAAAATTTTACATGCATATGAAACCGCATCTGGCCGCTGGTAAATAAAGGGAAATCTGCTGTGTATATGCATCATCTGGTGGATTTGGAAGTAGTTAGAAAAGTAGAGAGGACTACTGGAATTGGTAGGCAGGAATTCCCCTTCACCTACCTTGGATGTCCAATCTTTTACGCTAGGAAGAAGATGGAATATTATCAAGGATTGCTGAATAAAGTCCTAGACAAAATTACAGGGTTGGAAAGGTAAACTTATATCCATAGGATCTAGGGCAGTCCTAATATCGAATGTATTACAGAGCATGCCTATTCATCTGCTATCTGTTGTCAATCTCCTGACTGTGTAATTAACAAGCTTTACAAGATTTTTGCACAATTTTTTTGGAGTAGCTTTGTAGTTGGTACTAGGAGGCATTGGGCTTCATGGAACACCCTTTGCATGCCATATGAAGGAGGCATAGGATTTATATCCCTACATGATGTAGCTAAGGCTCTTCTCTGTAAGCTTTGGTGGAACTTCATGACTAAACCAAGCCTGTGGAGCTCTTTTATAAGCCAAAAATACTGTAAAAAATTGAATATTGTTGTAGTACCTTGGAGAAGGGGTTCACATGTATGGAGAAGAATGATTGAATGTAGGGAAATAATTTAACACCAAATGATTTGGCAGACCAGAATGGGTTCATTATTTTTTTGGTATGACAATTGGACAGGGTTGGGAGCTTTATATTTTTTTGTTCCTGCAGATTTTGGGATGAGGATGATATATATAATGTCAATTATGTGGTTGGTAATGGTCAATGGAATGTGGGCTATTGGAGGTCTTACCAGAAGAGTTTGTAACATATATAATTGAGAGGATTAAGCCTCCAGTGATGTCTAATAAGTTGGATGTTCCTTGTTAGATGTTAGAAACAAAGGGCAATTTCAGTGTGAAGTCAGCATGGGAATACTTAAGGAGGAGGGATGATCCTAGGGGAGCATATAAGATGATATGGGTGAAAGGTTTTCCATTTAAAATAGCATTCTATATGTGGAAAGTCTGGAGAGCAAAGCTACCTCTTGATGATTTCCGGCGCAGAATTGGTTACCTAATGGCATCTAGGTGTTGGTGTTGTGCTGAACCAAAAGAAGAAATACTAACACACCTATTCTATGCATCCAATGCAGAAAGGACTGTGTGGAAATTCTTTCTAAGGAGGGCTGGAATTGCAGTAGAAGGATTGAGTTTACACAAAGCAATAACAAAGTGCTAGAATGCACATGTACTACCCAGAATTAAGCCGATAATACAAGCTTTACCAGCGCGCATTGTGTGGGAATTATGGAAACGGAGAAATAGTTTAAAATATGGAGAAGTTGTTTATGTTATTAGAGTTATTTATCATGTCTCTAATACTCTACAATCACTGATAAAGCTGAGAAAACCAGAACTACAAGTACCACATAAGTGGCAGGACATTTTACAGATGCTTGAAAAGTATACTCCCAAGCTAAAATTTGAGAAAGTGTTATGGGAGTTCCCTTTGGAAGGATGGATTAAAGCCAACAAAGATAGAGCATCTAGAGGAAATCCGAGGAGAAGTGCAATTGAGGTATGCTTGAGAGATAAATATGGTGATGTTCAGTATGCAGCAGGTAGGGAGATTAAGGAGGGATCAAATAATGAAGCTGAAGTAGATGCAATGGTGGAGGCATTGAGAATATTCAGGGCATTGAATTACACAAGCATATGGCTCCAAACAGACTCTCTAATACTGCAAAATATAGTAGATCGAATATGGAAGCCACCATGGAGCATTGCTACACCGATGGAGGAAATAAGGAGTTTAAAGGAGGGATGCAATTTCAGAATAACACGTCTACAGAGAAGGGAACAAATTGGTAGATCACTTGGCAAATTTTGCTTTAGATGTTGGAAATATTGAAGCATACCATTTTAGGGATTTGGACACTCAAAGCAGGAAGTTAGTTAATGCAGATAAAACACAATGCCCATATATCCGAGTGAAGGTGGCAAGGAACTAAGGGGTGCAGGAGAAGGAATCACGAAGGAAGGAGCTGGGCTTCAGAGATATTACCATACTCAAATCATCGTTGAGGAGAGTATGATGATAAAGGTTTTCACTAACATTGTTTTTTGTTTTGCAGGAACCATGGGTGTACTAATGTCATTCTCTATAGTCGAATTTCAGGTGGTGGTATCATTGATATGCATCCAATCCACTGGAAGGACACTAAAGGATGGCATTGGAAGCAAAGAGGATCTCCAATATGCAAGAAGCCAATGAAAAGGATGAGCCAACTCAATCACAGCTGATCATAAATATAATGAGAACAGTCAAGAAGAAAACTGCCCAGAAGAGAGAACTAGGCAACAGAGGTTAGCAGAAGCAGCAACTTGACCAAGGAAACGATATTGTACCAACTCATGCACTGGATTTGGTATCAAATTCTGAGGAAAATAGAGGGAAAATGGCATGAAAGCTCAATAATGCAGCTATCTATAACACATGAGGTACCAAATAGAGCAAACTTCTTCTCAAAATACAATAGGACATCACACGAATGTGGAGCCAAAAGCAATGTAGCTGGAAATAAAGAATCTGTAGTAAAAGAGCATGCGAGGCAGACGTGGACAAGGAAGGAAGAGAATACTATCACACACCTCAATGGAATCTTACACTTTTGGGTACTTTTAGACAATGCTGTATTAAATTACCAAGTAGTATTAAAGCAAGAGCAGCAAGTGAAGCAAATGCAGAGGATCGAGGAACAGTACTCGATAGGATCAAAAACAATTCACGCATGGATGCAAATGCCAAGGATTATGGACCACTCTATAGGCATGCGTTTTGGAATATTAAAAGAGGGAACATTGGGTGCAATGTTCTATACACATTTTTATATACAGAATTTGTGCACTTATATACTTCCATCCTCAAAACTTGTGCACATCAAATGCATAACTCAATTGAGGAGGAGCGAATGGGGCAATGATTTTCTTCGGACCAACAACAGCTTGTCCATACGAGGGAGGTCAACATGGAAACGGCTACTATTACTAACAGGAAGTCACCAATATGGAAGTCACAAGGCACAGAGGGGCAAGGATCGAACTGAAACTATGGATACTACAGGCCAAGTACGCATTTGTCTACAACTACACATGGTTGAGATGAGGACATCATGGGAAGACATACAATGTTGAGCAAAGGATACAATGTGATGGGAATCAATAGTGTATTGATGTTGTACATCTGGCCTAACCTTCAAGTGGTGATATTAGTATTTTATACTCATTCCACTGGAGGGCAAGCTGAGGAAGGCATGGGTATGACTGGGCAGTAAGCCACATTGCAACTGGATTGGATTGATCATGAGAAACAAATGCAAAGAAGAAAGGCATATATTAATGCATGGATTTCACGGACTAGTTCTTAGCTATACAAAGTTCATTAGATTATTTGTGATATCATTTTGAGTACATTACTCAACTTTCATAATAGTTGTTATGTCTTTTACAAAGTTTATTTCGTGCACTTATTATGAATTCATGACACTTTGTACTTTTGATTTTTATATAAATAAAAACTAGCCCTAGGCTATTAAAAAAGAAAACTCTCCCAAGCCCTCGGGGCTCCAAACCAAATAAGCATACAAGTTCTAAAATATCATACGAACTTGCTCACGAGATCAAATCGTCAAAATAATACCTAGAACTACGAATTGAACACCAAATCGAATAATATTTTCAAGAAAACTTTAAAGCCTCTATTTTCACAACTGGGCGTCCGAATCATGTCAAACCAACTCCGTTTCTCACCAAATTTCACAAACAAGTCTTAAATATCATAATGAACCTGTATCGGGCTCCAAAACCAAAATACGAACCCCATACCAACATTATCAAACATTAACCAAAAAATTTCAATTTTCAATTTTCAATTAACCAAAAATACAGACAAGTCTTCAGTTTTCAACAAAAATTCATATCTCAAGCTAGGGACTTTGGAATTTGATTTCGGGCATACGTCCAAGTCTCATATTTCATTACGAATCCACCGGGACCGTCAAATTATGGGTCCGGGTCTGTTTACTCAAAATGTTAACCGAAGTCAACTAAAATCAACTTCTAAGGCAAAAATTATTATTTTCATCAACTTTTTACATAAAAGCTTTTCGAAAATACGTCCGGACTGCGCACGTAAATCGAAGAGGGTAAAAATGAGATTTTTAAGGCTTAAGAGCAAAAATTTAATTCTAAAACATAAGATGACCATTTTGGGACATTACATTATCTTTTATACTTTAGCCACGAAGAGATATACTGTGGCAAAAGATTTTGTTTATTAGCCGCAAAATTTAAATTTGTAGCAATATTCGATTTGTATTATGGTATTTCAATTTAGCTACCAACCCGTAATTTCATAGCAACAAATCGTCAAAATATTCATGATTAGATTTTTTTTATTATGTTTATTTGGTGACTAGATTCTTATTACATTTTATTTTTATTGATGAATGATTAAACTAGATATAATAAATTTTTTATGTCATATGTGTTGCTATTTTCCTTTTTTACCTTAATAAATATTTTTAAAATTTTCAAATATTCCACATCCATAAATCTTTGATCAATTCATAAAAACACCCAGTGATAAACTTTAAATATCACGTATTTTATACAAACTGACATCCAAAATAGTTTCAAAATTGAATTCTAAAATAGACAATTGTCTATCTAAAGTACATAATATCTGTCATACCCCAATAACCGAGGAACGCGACCGGCGCTCAACCGAGTAAACCCGATTGAGCAAGTCTGTTAGGTTTCATTCTACCCAAACTAATTCATGAATAAGGAGGAGATGAACTCCATTCATCAAATTCTGAAAATATATCATTAACAACTTCCTTATTTTCATTAGCAACTTCACTCATAATTAAAAAAAATATATTACAAGTTTCATCCATATTTGCCAAATATCAATATTTCTAATTCAATTCCCCATTATTAAACTCCACCCATAACCAGTCTACGAAGCCTCTAAATACAACTGAAGAATAATACGAGAATGCCGCCAATAAGGCTCCGGCTATACCTCAAAGTGGATATCTATAACAAAAGATGTATAACATAACCCCTTGAAGGAAAAAGGAGCTGGACACTCCGCTATGCACGATCGGCACCGTCCGCTATAGAGCCACATACATTCATTAAAAAGAAATTTAGCGCTCCCGGCAAAAGGGACGTTAGTGCCATCGAATAGCACTAGTATATATAACTAAACACCATCTAGTTAGAAAGAACTTTCATACAAAATTTAAGGAAATCACGAGTAAAACTCAAAAGCTTTAAGTAATCACAACATTAACCATAATAAAGTTGTTCATCATCATTCACAATACCACTGCTTTCTTAAGCGGAGTCCGATCACGGCCCGGTCAGCTAAGCCGTCTTACCAAGACGTTACACTTATTTTATTCTCACTTTCCAATTTCAATTATCATTACGTTACCACCATGTTGTGTATAACATGGCGTCTGATCATGGCCCGATCGGCTAAGCCGTCTCATTTGAGACTTATACCACAATCACAATTTCATTATCACTTTTCGGTTTCAATATTAATATATTACCACTATGTGTGTAGCATGGAATCCGATCACGGCCTAATCGGCTAAGCCGTCTTACCAAGACGTTACCTTTTTCCATCAATCATCTCATTTCAACATTTATTTCACATATCAATTCATCGACACTTGGGGCCACTGTCATTACATCACACTTGGCACTTGGCCGCATTTCATAATTCGAGTTCTTTTCACATATTTCACATCAATATCAATCTCAACAACAAGCCATTCAATTCAAGAGGTCAAGTACACATGAGAGGAAACATGAATCATGGTCATATAGAATATTTCAGAAATAATACACTTCAAGTTCTCGGCACATTGGCTACACTCTATTTCCCGAAGTCATTTTATATATTTCAAACATCTTTATACATAGAGAATTTCACATAGTTTGATATTTTAATACATGATTCATATTCTCCGCACCTTTTTAAATCATCAAGAATAACACATTAATCATATTGAGATACATCTTTCGCGTATATAAGGTCGCAACCCCAAATTCATGTGAAACAACAATCAATACAATAATTCAACTTTAATTTTACCGTACTTACACAAACACCGATGGAGCTCAATTTCTAAAAGATGTGGTTTTAGCCATAGATACCTCAAATTCACCCCTTAATAATACTACAATGATCCAATATACTTAAGCAACTTGAATCTATAATACAAGGTTCGATGGGACCAATATTAGCAACAAATTTCATAACTTATGCCATTTAGGCATATTTTCAAACACCATGTAGGCATAAATAATTTCATATCATAACCATAATATTAGTTCATCCAACTATCACCATTAATCGATAATTTATTCCACCATCATTCCTAACCAATTTATAACTTCCAACAACATATGTATAACCATCCATTCACACCCAACCAACAAATCCTAACAAATAATCACCCTTTCAATCTCTACAACACCAACACAACCTAGGTTAGGCACCTATAACTTCCAATCACCATCCCATGAGTTCTAACATATATATCATATATAATAATCACCATAGAGTAGTAAGAGATGATAGACATACCACTTGTGGTATGAATATTGAGAATCCCCACTTGAAGTGTTCTTGATCATTTTAGTGATTTGGATGGGAATCTATGGATTTTCAAGATCAATCCTTGTTAAGTGTTTAGGAGTATTAATTAACTCAAAATACTCCAAATATATTACCTTGGATCATAGGAGGGAAGATGGGACGGATTCCCCTTGATAGAGCAAGCCCTAGCTCAAAAAATGACTTAAATCCTCTCATTTCCCGTCCTTAACCATATTTAGAGGTCTGCTACTAGCGCAACCATGCTAAGGCCGCTCGCGAGGCAGAAACTTTTCAATATGCGCGGCCGCGAAGCACAGCCGCGCACCTGGGCATGCATATGACACATGTTCAGTAAAATAGTCATAACATTCTATGTACACCTACAAATGTCGAACGGTTTGATGAGTTGGAAACTAGACTCAAAGATATTTAATTTGATAGGTTGTACGTTACACTACTCCATATATATATGTATATATGCTCATCCAAAGTGAGGTCTGGTGCGTACTCATTTTAAATTTTTAGTCTATCATGCAATTTCCAACTTGGCTTAGACTTAGGCCTCTCCTCAGACCCAAAGTCACTTATAATATGACTTATACACTTATTAACATATCCAATTGATATCCATTATACCATTAATACTTGTTTTCACACAAAATAAAATAATTTGCTTACCTTGGCACCCCGAAATCTAAAATTACTTAGCAAACTTTTCTGGGTCTTTACATTCTCCCCTGCATAAGATCACTCGTCCTGGAATGAGGATCAAGGTTCATTCATTAGCCATACTTATGTAACTTTAGCTTTTTCACATCATGAAATATATCAACAATCCCGAATTTGGCTAACTCCTTAAATGTCCGAAAATTTCGCCGGAGTTTCCTTTATAACTAGGCCTATACACCTATCAGAGGTCCCCGGATACATATCCTAACACCATATACATATTCCATAGACATAACATAACTTGTACAACACCAACCATGGCCGCATAGGCAACATATATATCCAAAATGGAAAATTTTAAGATATATCAAATCAAAAGATAATTCAAAGGAACCAAATGCATAAAAGTTGTTACATGACTATTCAAACAAATGTGGATACTTCTTTCTCATTTCTTCCTCGGCTTCCCAAGTGGCTTCCTCAACCTGCTAGTTCGCCATAACACTTTTACGGAGGCAATTTCCTTATTTCTTGATTTTTGGACTTGCCTATCATGAAGGGCAATTGGAATTTCTTCGTACGATAATTCTTCATTAACCTCAATAGTCTCAACGGGCAAAATAGTGGACGGATCTCCCATTACCTTTTTCAACATAGACACATGGAAGCTTGGGTGTACCATTGACATCTCGGATGGCAGCTCGATCTTGTATGCCACCTGACCAATCCTCTAAATGATTTTGTACGGTCCGACTTACCTCGGACTCAATTTTCACTTCTTTACAAAGCACATGATACCCTTCATGGGGGAAACCTTTAATAGTACATCATCGTCTTCCTTGAATTCCAAATCTCATCAATGAACATTTGAATAGGACTTTTGATGGTTCTGAGTAGTTTTCAACCGCTCCTTAATAATATTAACCTTCTCCATAGCTTGATAAATAAGATCTAGCCCTATCAATTCAGCTTCCCCCATCCACGAACCATCAATGGGAGATCTACTTCTCCTACCATGCAACGCCTCAAATAGTGCCATCTGAATACTAGCATGGAAGCTGTTGTTATAATCAAACTCTATGAGGGATAGATGATCATCCCAACTACCTTTGAAATCAAGAACACAAGCACGCAACATATCCTCAAGCGTCTGAATGGTTCGCTTTGCCTGCCCATCAATTTGTGGATGAAAGGTATTCTAAGGTTTACTTGAGTACCCAAACCTTGCTGAAATTTCTTCCAAACGTTTGCCATGAATTGAGCCACTCGATCTAAAATAATTGAGACTGGAGTGCCATGCAACTTGACTATCTATATTTTTTTTGATATACTATTAAGCATATTATTCTGTTGTGTCAGTAGATTTGACTGGCACGAAGTGCAATGATTTTGTGAGTCGATCCATGATTACCCAAATTGAGTCGAACTTGTGCGTAGTGCACGATAATACTACCATAAAATCCATATTGATCATTTCCAACATTGGAATTTCTATTCTTTGTAACAATCCTCTAGGCCTTTGATGTTCGGCCTCCACTTGCTGACAGTTCGGACATTTTACCACAAAGTCCGCCACAACATTGGCTTTTCCCGAGCGGTAAAGAATATCGATGTCGTAACCTTTGAGTAACTCCAATTATCTTCTCTTCCTCGAATTAAATTTTTTCTGTTTAAAAGTATATTGAAGGCTCTTATGGTCTATGACTATATCTACATGGACCATATACCAATACTGGTGCCAAATCTTTAATGCAAATACCACTGCTGCAAGTTCTAAGTCATGTGCTGCATAGTTTATTTTTTTCCCATGATTCTTGAGTTGCCTAGAGGCATAAACTATCACCTTAACACATTGCATCATTAGTGGAACATTTTTTTCATATTTCTCTTACATAAGACCTCCCACGAATTGAGTTCTACAATAATTTCCCTAATATGGTTACAATCTCCTGTGAATACTTATAACTAACTCTTCCAAATTCTCAACAAAAGATATTACTTAATGAGTTTTTTTTTCATAGGACCTTCTGTCACAAATGAATAACACATGTGAATTTATACACATACCCCGATATCATCAACCTGCATGTCATTGCTGTCACACCTCCTTTTTCTTACTACACCCCCGTGAAGGGTGTAATAAAGGGAGTTATTTCCAACTTGAAGTGACAATCGAAACGGGATTCGTTATCAAAGATTCAGATTCGCCAATTGGGAGATTTATGGTGTCTCAAGCCACCGGTTGAATCCCGAATCGAGGAAAATATGACTCTGTTTAACAGTCCGCGAATCAGAAATCTGAGTAAGGAATTCTGTTAACTCGGGAGAAGGTGTTAGGCATTCTCGGGTTCCGTGGTTCTAGCACGGTCGCTCAACTGTTATATTCGGCTTAATTATCTGATTTTAAAACATGTTTCCGCCTATGTGCGATTTTAGCTTTTAACCGTTTTATTATTATTTTTATTAAAGAAGATTGCAACATCGCTAAAACACGTCTCGAACCACGTCACATAAATGCACCCGTAATTTTCAACATATTTTAACTTCGTTGGAATTTTGATTTGGGTCACATAAATGTGCACCCAAGTTTAAGAAGGTAAGATTATTAAACTATCGTGCCTAAAGTAGTTTCGTATTTGCAATTTTCGAGGGCCATGAAATTTACTAAATGGCACACCTCGGATTCTAAGGATCAATAAAGAAAAAATGAGGGCCACGCAATTAAAATTTTATTTGGCGTGGCACACCTCAATTAAAAGGATTTCTACTTAACCAAAGCAAACTACGATGTTCTGAATTGTTCTTAAGATCAATTTGAGATTATTCCCATGAAAGGTTCATATAGGCATATCCATATAAAATGAGACGCACAGTTTTACTACATGTTAATGTCAAAAGCAAAAGGCAAAACAACGCAAGTGTCAACACGCTGCAAACTGAAGCTCAACTTTAAATGAATAAAGACAAGAATGAAGAAAATATTAAAAATACACATGATGCAAAAGAAAACACATGGAAAATGAAATTGAAATACTATAACACGCAAATATGAAGTAAAATTATTTTCAACTAAATCAAAAACCTTATCGAAAATTATTTTCAACTAAATCAAAAACATTATCGATTTATTAATCAAAACATAAGGAGACAATCTCCTGTTTCTCGTCTAAATTAATTACTAGTTATGTTATTCTAAATGTCCGTCTCAATTCCAATTCGTATAACCAAACCCAACAACTCAAAACCAATTCATATTCCATGTTCTAAATTAAAGAGTCAATAATTCTAACATAGCAACTACTCTACTAAGAATACACCAACATACAAACGATTACTTCAATCACGAGAACGCTTCATGAAGTTTTTCGTTAAACAACAAATTTAGATGTCATATAATTTATATAACTATAGCACTATAAAAACAAAACCAAAATAAAAAGACACTAATCACATATTTTGCTGCAGGAATGTAACTATAGAATCCAAGCAATTGTTTATGAAGGTTAACACACAATTTCAGAAACATAAATGAGAAGAAAAATAAATAAATAAAATTCTGAGAATCAAATGTTTACTGCAAATAATGTTGATATAGCAACGACGTTAGTCAAAGATGAACTAGAAAAAGAATCCGATAATAGCACCTCAATTGCACTTCAAATCTGGACCGGAATCGGCGACCTTGAACGGGAACCTCGAAACCTCGTCAAAATAAAACTCAAACGTCGATCTCACAAACTCGAATGAAGAAACGAAGCAGAGGCAGTAAACGAGATTTACGAACGGGATTCACGGATGGACTCGTTGGTGGTTGCTGATGGTGTGTTCGTTTGGTGTCAAGGTCCGGCGGAATAATAGAGGAAGAAGGGTCGTTTGTGCTTGGCTAAAGAATGGCAATAAAGCTGAGGGTTGTTTGGACAGGTGAAGCAGCGAAGGAGATGGTGGTTCGTTGGTGGTGGTCTAGGCAGTGACGGGATGAAGGTGGTCGTGAGGGTGGTTAACGATGGTGGCAAGGGTGGACTGGTGAGGGACGTTTGGCTGGAGGTGAACGCAGCAGCAGGTGCTCGTCAATGGCAGACGCGAGCTGGTTCATGACAACGGGGCTACTATTATGGTGAAGGAGATGAGGGTCGTGGATGGTTGGAGCTGGCGGCTGGCTGGTGGTGTGACGACGGAAGGGGGTGGCTGGTTTAGGGCATGGAGGTCTGGAGATGCTGATATTGGAGATGAGGGGTCTCGATGGGTGTTCCAAATAAAGAAGAAGGAAGAAAAATTAGATGGGTCTCTCTGTGCCATCCCTGGAAAGATGTGTTCTCGTTTATTTGAAGGTCTTCAAAAATGATGAAAACGATGGGGGTAGGATCACGTTATTTCCATGTCTCTAACTCAAGGGAGGGTCAAGCGGGTCGGGTCGGGTCGGGTCGGGTAGGGAGATTGGGCTGGTGGGTCATTTTAGCTTTTGGGCCTGGGTTGGGTAGATTTGTGTATAGGATTTGGCCCCAAATTCAAATTAAATTCTTCTTTCCAATTTCCTTTTTTTCTAATTTTCTCCTTTTCTTTTAATTAAAATCCTACAAATTAAAAATCCTAAATTATTCAAAAGTGTGAAATTAAACTAATTAGCTAATTATTACTTAATCCTAAATTAAAAGAGAAAAATTAATAAAAGGAAAAAATGTAAAAAATGAAGCATTTTTTGTGATTTTCGATTTTTATAAAACAACTAACTAATTACTTAATCCTAAAATGTGAAAAAAAAAAATCTAAATGCAATGCATGGTATTTTTTGGAATTTTTGATTTTTTTAATGGAAATTAAATATGCATAATAATGCAAATAATTAACAAAATTCTACAAAAAATCCTATAAAATTACAAAATTTGGGAAAAATTATTTTCTGATATTTTATGGGAGTAATTCGTATAGGAAAAAAATTACGTGCTCACAGCTGCCCCTCTTTGCTCGGAAACATGAAGAGTTTTCGGGCAAAGATAAGTGAGCGGATACGAGCGATTTTTGCTCGTTTGAATGGGAAGCATTTTGAAAGATTTGACCGAACCTTGCTTTAGGGGTTTCCTACATATCCTTGGATATAAAGGAATCAGGTCATTGTAGTTCAGAAATGAGAACAGTGATGGAGTACTAAGGTGGAGAGCCGATCAAGGTGTCGTTCCGCCGAGATTCTGGTCTGTGGTCCTGTTGTTACATTAAAATCAAAATGAAAAAGACTAACTAAGCCTGTCAACTATGAGTTACAAGATTCCTATCTATAAGTCTTCTGAAGCTTGATCTTGAGTCTTGAGTGGTTCTTCATGCAGACTTTGGATTTGAACCTTGACGCTTGCTAGTTGCAGGTGCTAGTTCATTCTTCCTCGGCTTTTCGGACCAAAACCAGGTATGCAGTGCTTGTGACCTCGGTCATGTCTTGAGCAAACCATATCTTTCATCAACTTCTGCATTTGGATTAACTTCTTGTCTTTCTCTTTTTTCTTTTCCTTTATTGTGACTAACTTCTGTCGATCAGCTCGGAACTATTGACTCGCATTCTTGCCGCGAGCTTCTTTTGTTGCTAACTTGAATTGTGTTCTGAAATGAATTCTCTTATGCTCCAACATTTACACTATTTTTCCCTTGAAATTTGAACTGTCTTCCCTTGTTCTCCAGGTGGGCGCCTGATTGCCGAAACTTTCTGTGTTCCCTTATTTTCCATGTGGGATCCTGCAATCAAAACAAACAAAACAAACAAAATTTTCTGCCCCAGTTTGCACTAGGAAGATTTATGAGTTGTTAGCAAAATTTTAAACCACTTATACTACTGATGCAATGATGAGAGTAAACTAAAGACTAGACTAGGATGTGCGTCTCCTACGAGTAAAACCAAAAACTTTGACTAGCAAATACGTCAGCTAAAATAAAACCTGAATGAACCAAACTAGGAAGTGCGTCTCCTACGGGTGAATTTAAATGACCAAGACTTGGAAGTGCGTCTCCTAGGGGTGAAAACTTCAATGATTAAAACTAGGAAGTGTGTTTCCTATGAATGAAATTCTCAATTTAGGAAGTGCATCTCCTATAAGAATAACGTGAAAGACCTTGATTAGGAAGTGCGTCTCATACAGGTAAAACTTCAATGAACCAGTCTAGGAAGTGCGTCTCCTAACTTAAATGACTCAAACTAGGAACTGCGTCTCCTAGGGGTGAAACCTCAATTTAGGAAGTGCGTCTCCCACAATAAAATATAACCTGAACAAGCCAGACTAGGAAGGGCGTCTCCTAGGGGTAGAACTCCCATGATTCAAACTAGGAAGTGCGTCTCCTACTAATGAACTTCTCAATTTAGGAAGTGCGTCTCCTATGGGTAAACTTTAATGAACCAAACTAGGAAGTGCGTCTCCTAGGGCGGAACTTAAATGACTCAAACTAGGAAGTGCATCTCCTACGAATGAACTTTCAATTTAGGAAGTGAGTCTCCCATGGGTAAAACTTCAATGACTCAAATTAGGAAGTGCGTCTCCTATAAATGAACAATCAATGTAGGAAGTGCGTCTCCTATGGGTAAAACTTCAATGACTCAAACTAGGAAGTGCGTCTCCTATAAATGAACTCTTAATTTAGAAAGTGCGTCTCCTATGGGTGAAACTTAAATGAACCTAAATAGGAAGTGCGTCTCCTAGGGGAAAAATCTCAATTTAGGAAGTGCATTTCCTAAGCAAAATATAATTTGGAATACTTAGACTAGGAAGTGCGTCTCCTAGGAATGAACTATCAATTTAGGAAGTGCGTCTCCTATGGGCAAACTCTCAATGACTCAAACTAGGAAGTGCGTCTCCTACGAATGAACTCTCAATTTAGGAAGTGCGTCTCCTATGAATGAACTGTCAATCTAGGAAGTGCGTCTCCTATGGGTAAAACTTCAATGACTCAAACTAGGAAGTGTGTCTCCTATGAATGAACTCTTAATTTAGGAACTGCGTCTCATATGGGTGAAAATCAACTTAAGCTAGGAAGTGCGTCTCCTAGGGGTGAAACTTCAATGATTCAAACTCATATGATCCAAACTAGGAGGTGCATCTCCTAAGGGTAAAATCTCAGTTTAGGAAGTGCATCTCCTACATCAAAAATATAACTTGAAAACCCAGACTAGGAAATGCTTCTCTTAGTGGTAATGTGTGATTTTCTCAATAGCCTTTGCGTAAGCAGAATTTGGGCGTTACACCTGAAAATTTCAACCTTCCAAGCTTTGATATGGACTTAGTTTCCATCCCTGTTTGAGACAAAGAAAACTTGTGAGTTTAAACATGGTGGTTGGTTTGTGGCCTTGACTTTGCGGCGGTTACTCCTTCACTCGCCATGATAATTTTGATTTCACCTTGAAAGACCTTGCTTGTTCCTTGACTAACCTCTTTCTCTGTCACCCTTATCACAAAAATACCTCTTCTTCATTCAAACCCAATATCCTCCATCTGTTGCATTGCTCATGAACCGATATCTGCCAAACTTTTGTGTTTCACATGATCCCCAAAGCATATTGATTCGTTCACCCTAACCCTCCATCTGTTTCATTGTTCACAAATTGATATATACCAAGCCTTTGTACTTCACACGAATCCCAAAGCATGTTGTTTGCTACCAACTCAGTGCGTTTGTCACTCTTTCTTGACTTATGACACTTTGATGTACTAGCCAGATCTTGTCTTGTGCAATCAGAAAGCTGGTTGCAAATTTTGAAGTCATTTCTCACTTATTTTGACCAAACAGACTCAGGAAGAGGAAGTAACCAAGACAAAAGGAACAGAGTAAAGGACAATAGAAAGAGATGATTCCTAACAAGAAAAATACAAAGTAGAAACCTATCGGATGTGGATACCGACTCTAATGACCTTGACATGCACCTGCAACCTATTATGTTAAGCAAATCTGATGTTCAGCTCTTGTTTTACCTTTTCGCTGTGAAACTGGGCTTCAATGCTCCGCTTATCCAATCTGATTCGCAATCCTTATTCGACTTGTAATGCCCGAAGAGTTTTCACCATCAAGCCTTTCGTATTTGGTCTTTCTCCCAACTTGCAGTCACCTCAAGGTGCCCGTAAAGTTTTTCACCAATAAGACTCTCTCATTTTTTATTTCTCTCAGCTTTCATCGCCTTACGATCTTCGTGAGAGCATTCACCAATAAGACACTCTCATTTTTCCATTTTCCTTTTTTGGACCAGAGTGTTGCCCCTAATATGATTCACCTCTACTTGCTCGCCTTGGCATTTCTTGAAGACCAATCGGAAGGTCTTTCTTTGGACCGTAACGTGGGCTTTTGGACAAGGTTAGAAAGAAAGTGTATCAAAATGCTCAAAACAATTCAAATGGGTTCAAAACTACAACTTTAGGAATCATATTTCTTACAACAACTTCTGCCCCAGTTTCTTGCTTGGGGACTTTTGGATTTTTATTTTGATGGGACCGAAACGTGAGGCTGCCTAAGTATCCTTAAAAGGAATCAGGTCGAACGTACCATAGAAATTACTTTATTGTTGCGATCTTTCTTTCTTCCACTTTCTTTCTTTTCTTCTTTTCATTTCTTTCTTTTCTCTTTTCTTTTCTTTTCTTTCTTTTTCTTTACTTTTTATTTTTTTTTCTTTTCTCTTTTCCTTTTTTTTCTTTTCTCTTCTCTCCTCTTTTTCTTTTCCTTCTTATTTTCTTTTGGAGTATTTTTCTCTTGTTTCTCCGCTGATTTTCCCCGCTCGGGCTTTTGAGTTTTGTTATTGATTCCGAAAGAGGGTACGAAAGAAAATAAATGAGGCTCAAAAGGGGTAGCAACGGATAAAGTGTTTGGATAGCAGAACAAAATGCCTTCGTCATTCCAATCTCCAAAACATGCCAAGTACAAACTACACAATTGAACAAATTGAGGGAAACATAAGTAACATCTTTTGATTGTACCAGAATTAATAACCATATTCACATATTTGCTTTTTATATTTATCAATTAGGACAACAAACACAGTGTCGTGAACGGCCCCTGTAAACTTGGTGCAAAGTTGTCGATGACGCATTTCGACAGTATTTCTTTATGTTCCCTCTGACCTCAATTTCACAATTTGGGCTCGACGTGATCTCAAAATGCCCTTTCTTATTCCCTCGAATGTCCTCACATCTTCAACATTGTTTCATTGCTTCATTTTTAAACTGACTTTTAAAACCAGGCTGAGAATTATGCGTGCATGTCATGTCACTAGAACCAGCAGGGAAAGAATTATAGAAGGAGAAAGGAGCTAGATAAAATGACTAGAACTGGGGAGAAACAGAGTATTGCATTAGACTGACGGTGAAAGGGTTTAAACAACAAGACAAGCAAACAAGACTAGAGTTACAACCCTAGAACAAACCTAGACAGCACTACACAAGCTACTACAATGAGACAAACAAGGCAAAGTGAAAAGATAGAAGGGTTTGAGTCACAAGACAATATCCGGATTACAACCCTGAAATAACCCGGACAACAGAAATGACAACAAAATAAACCACCAAAACTCCAATCTAGCCAACCAAGAGATGGAGCGTCTTTCAATTACTAAGCATGGCATCTTAGCCACTGAATTTCACACCAAGATTGCTGAAATTTTCACAAGTCTTCATCACGTTGTTCTTAGCAAACTGCTTTTGGGTTCCTTCCGCCGGCTCGTTCTCATGATCAACCTCTGATAGCGCTGAAATCTTAGTAGCATCTAGTCCTCCAGGGATCTCAAAAGAGTTCTCATGTTCCTTTTCAAAATAAATCATACTCACCATATGCGTCTTATTATGCACAAGAGATGGACTTCGGCTAGTGTTTGCTACATTTGGGCTTTGCACGACAATGTCGCCTGCATCAATAAGCTTCTGGATTGCATTCTTCACATTCCAACATTTCTCTATGTCATGCCCCAGGGCACCTGAGTAGTATGCGCACCATTGAGAAGGATAAAACTTCTTTGGAAGAGGGTTCGTCGTTTTTATCTGAATCGGCTTCAACATGTCCAATGTCCTTAACTTCTGAAATAGACTGGCATATGATTCTCCCAACAGAGTGAAGGTTTTCTTCTTCCGTAACCTCTCATTCTTAAATGTCGGATTGGGCCGAAAACCTGATCCGGGGTATTTTTGGTAAGCTTGCGGGGGTAGAAGGGCATTTTGAGGAGTTGGGTACTGGGAATGTGATGGGCGACTTTGGGAGTTCTGTGGAGAGAAGTAGCGTTGGGGAGGGTAATCTAATGCACAAGGATAACCACGGGGACGATGTCGAGGCTGGAAGTGTTGATAAGGAAAACCTATCGAATCGTCTTTTCTGTTCCTCTTTCTTCCAATCAAGCTTACTGGTACGTTCTGAATGGCCTCTGAACAACTCACGATTTTGCCTAACTTGATTCCTTCTTCTACTAGCTCCCCTATTTTTAACACATCATTGAAAGGCTTTCCCAGGGCCTGGATCAAATGATTGTAGAAAAAGTTTAACCATTTCTTCTTCGCTGATTGGGGAACTGACTCGAGCAGCTTGCTCCCTCCATCTGAGCCCAAACTCATTAAAGCTTTCCTCCGGCCTCTTTTCCATTTTAGACAGCGAGGAGCGGTTTGGGGTAACACTCGATTTGCATTGAAAGTATCAGACAAAATCTTGAGCCATGTCACCCAATGTAAGCCACATATCGACATTTTGACGGCCATGCCAGTCCAAAGCTGCCCCAGTTAGGCTTTTACTGAAATATGCCATCATCAAGTCATCTTTCTCTCCAACAATCCTCATTTCATTGCAATAGGCCCTCAGGTGGGTCACCAGATCTCCACGCCCATCATACAGGTTAAATTTTGGTACTTTAAACCTTGTGGGCATGTCACGACCTAAACCTACACTGGTCGTGATGGCACCTCTCGTGAAGACAAGGCCAGCCAACTAACCCAATTCACTTCTTTTTTAAAATTTATTTAAACATTATTGAGTAAAGTGATACAGCTTAACAACAATAATAATCAGGATTACAAACCCACATAACCCGATCGGGGTGTCACTAGTCACGAGCACCTAAGAAGTAGGAACACTACGATAGGGCCAATATTATATATACAAAATAAAAGCTGGAAAATTAAAGATGAAGTGCGGCGCCGCGAACGCTGGCGGTCACCTTGCTCAACTACCTTAGTAAGGCCTTCGGTCTGCTAATAACCCACTACTGGGTGAACAATACCTGCAACTGCACGCGGGGTGTAGGGAGTAAAGTGAGTACTTCCAACTCAGTGGTAATAAGAGTAAATAATAACTGAGCAGCAACAAACCACGTAAA
>MU760047.1:0-23548 GCA_026770625.1 Nicotiana glauca
GGTAAGCTGCCTTCTTCGCTTCCACTTTACCTTGGACAATTGCATTCCACCACCAGTCTCCTTTATGGCCACCTACGCGGCCAGTTGTTCAGAAAGACTTTTCTTTTTCTATCTCTTGAAGTCATCATTTTTCATTTCTTTGTTTAAAGATTTTTCAATGGTAAGGATTTTCAGAGCTTACTACCAATTTCCAATATTGAGCGAAGTAAATGTGGATAAAGACAAGCCAAAGATGATGCAATGAGACGAGAAAGACGTCATTATAAGACCAAATGATGGACTGGTCTAGGATTTTGGAAAGTATGGAGGAAAAGTGGAAAACAACAGTTGAGAATTTTGCGAAGAAGGAACCGTCAAGAAGGTCGGAAGTTGTCGGCCATGTTTCAAAATGTTCGGACGACACAGAGTAGGGAAAGAAGAAAAGGAGAAAAACCATCCCCCAGGGGGAATATGATCCCCGGCAGGAATATCATCCCCAACAAGTTTTGATGGAACGCAGAGCAGGGAAAGGAGAAAGAAAAAAACCATCCCCAGTAGGAGTGGCACGACCACTTACCACGTTTTAAACAAACAAAATTTTCTTTGATTTGAAGCAGGTAAAAGAAATGTTATTGATGGCGGAAAGACATGCCACAAAGAAGATTATCAAACTGGGGCAGAAAATTTTCTTCCATGTTTGAAAATTTTCTTGAAATCGGATACCCATCGGAGGAACGAGGAAAGCAATTCTAGTTTAAGGGAAAGCAAGATAAGAAGTTTTGAAGAAAGCAATTTTGGGGGAGGACAATACAAGTTTCGAAGAAGTTAGTTGTAAAGGAGGATAACATAAATTAAGGAAGGAAGTTTTGAAGGAAGGAAGGAAAATGGTTGAGGAGGCAAGGGAAGAACAATGTCGATAAAACATAAGTTTTTGAAGTCAGGAGCCCGCCTGGAGAATGGAGGTGTTACATTTTAAGCTATTGAAGTCAGGAGCCCGCCTGGAGAATGGAGGTGTTACATTTTATGTTATTGAAGTCAGGAGCCCGCCTGGAGAACGGAGGCATTATCATTTTAAGTTATTGAAGTCAGGAGCCCACTTGGAGAATGGAGGTGTTATTTTTAAGTTGTTGAAGTCAGGAGCCCGCCTGGAAAATGGAGGTGTTACATTTTTAGTTGTTGAAGTCAGGAGCCCGTCTGGAGAATGGAGGCATTATCATTTTAAAGTTGTTGAAGTCAGGAGCCCGCCTGGAGAACGGAGGCATTATCAATTTAAGTTATTGAAGTCAGGAGCCCGCCTGGAGAATAGAGGTGTTATTTTTTAGTTGTTGAAATCAGGAGCCCGCCTGGAGAATGGAGGCGTTATCAGTTTTAGTTATCGAATTCAGGAGCCCGCCTGGAGAATGGAGGCATTATCATTTTAAGCTGTTGAAGTCAGGAGCCCGCCTGGAGAATGGAGGCGTTATCATTTTTAGTTGTTATTGAAGTCAGGAGCCCGCCTGGAGAACGGAGGCGTTATCATTTTAAGCTGTTGAAATCAGGAGCCCGCCTGGAGAATGGAGGCATTATCAGTTTTAGTTATCGAAGTCAGGAGCCTGCCTGGAGAATGGAGGCGTTATCATTTTAAGCTATTGAAGTCAGGAGCCCGCCTGGAGAATGGACGCGTTATCATTTTTAGTTGTTATTGAAGTCAGGAGCCCGCCTGGAGAACGGAGGCGTTATCATTTTAAAGTTGTTGAAGTCAGGAGCCCGCCTGGAGAACGGAGGCATACCTTTTAAGTCAGAAGTTAGGAGCCCGCCTGGAGAATGGAGGCGTTATCATTTTAAAGTTGTTGAAGTCAGGAGCCCGCCTGGAGAACAGAGGTTTACAACAAAAATCGGAGGAATAAAATTCAAGTTCAGAAATCAGAAGGAATGCAACAATGGTCAGAAGAAGGCAGTTTAATTTTCGAAGGAAAGACTAGTTCGAGCTTGAGGAAGCGAATGCTATAAGTCAAATTAGAAATAAAGAAACATCAGAGGAAACACAAGTCAACAAGACCGCAAGGTAACAAGAAACACAAAGAGCAAGTTGGAAGATCTAAATAAGATTTGGTAATTCATAGACTATAGTTTAGTCTAGCTTATTATTTCCTTTTAACACGATGTAATAAGGAGGTCAGTAAGCAGTAGCAACAGCAACAACAGCAGCGACAGTAAACACAGCTTCATGGTAGTCCCAGCTACAAAAACTTTCCAAACTACATTGACCTGATTCCCTTTTAGCCAGGGATATATAGGAGACCTTTTAAAGCAAAGGTTCGGTCAAATCTTTCAAAAAATGCTTCACACGCCGCCCTGAAATTCCCCACCTTAAGCCAGCGGCGCCGGCTCCGATCACTACCAAAATCACACCCCAGGTTCCCCTCACACTCCCCTCTACGAATCCAGAAGCCCCTTCCCTCGAATGTCACCAGAACCTTTCGAATCTTGATTCGAAGGGACAAACCCTAGTAGCCGCCATCGTTTTGCACCGCCTTTTGATGGCGGCGCCACTTCCCCTCAGCCCCAAAATAACACCAAATGACCACCAAGCCTCCCTCATCACAAATCCCATGTACGTTTCCCTTGAATCCTCCTAAAACTGCTCGAATTTTAGATCAAGTGACGAACCCTAAGTTTCCCAAAATCGTCAAAATCGGAAGGTTATCGAAATTCCGGGCCAAGTTTGATTTTATTCGTGTATTCTTGATAAGAATACAGGATTAATATCAAATTTGGCCGGAAATTTAGAAGATTCGAAGATTTCTTCCAAATTAATCGGCTTAAATTGGTAAGTTTGTTGTTTACGTAATTATTATGTGGATATTCATCATCTTCTTCTTCTTTTTTTTCTTTTGGTCAGTTTTAATTAAAAATCGACCATTCGTCTGATATAAACTACCCTGTTCGTTATTTGTTCTTCGGATTATATTGTGAGTTTGTTACATTAAGTGTGATGCCCGTTTGTGTTAAATACTTTAAATTCATCTTGTAGTCAGATTAGTGGAAATCAGTCCGATAAAGGTCAATTCCTATTTGAATCAATTAGATAAGTTTCATCCATTAGTCCATTTCTGGTAGCTAACTGGATTCTGTTCGAGATTGATCGAGTCTCTTATAGTTCCTAATTTTCACAATGAATTACTTGGTCATTTAAATGTCGTGAATTGGTTGTTATTATCTGATATGTGAATTCTGTTCCACACCTTTTTCATTTGGAATCAATTCAGAGTTTAATGCATTCCATGTGTAGTTAGTCTTTCACTTTAACCTAATAGCTGTTTCTGGTAAATGAATCTTTCATCATTGTTTCAATTCCATTCGATTTGGTTTAGGTTTGAGTACGAACTGTTATTGAATTTGACAACTTGTAGCATAATAATATTCTATTAAGTTTGATGTTTAGTATCAATATGACTTTGGTTTATGTCCAGCCATAGTATTCCAGTAATTAATTAAGAATTAGTCAGTTGATAGGTGTTCTTATTAGGTGATTTGGTTATAGCTGATGGGATTTAAAAGGGGTTGGGGTAGTTTGGGCATAAGGGGATGCTAAAGGATTGAATAAAGACAAGTGCTAGTGGATATGGAAAAGTTAAGAGACAATGTTGAGTGGGATTAAAATAGTTAAAAGATACTAATAGTGGAAGACTACTTTCTGATTTTAAGGGTTGAAATAAGTTAGTTAATTGTCCACTAGTTGCCCAAAATCAGGAGAAAAAGAGTTTGAGAGGATATATAATAAGGAGATACATTCTGAAAGAGGGGGAGTTCTTTTAGACATTTCTGCCAGACACACACATACACTGAAAAAAACTCTGAAAATCTGAGAGCTGAGAGGACTCACACACACACACTGAAAGACACACAGACACATACAGAGAGGAAAAGAGATAGACAAGAGAGAATCTGAAAAGATTGAGAGCAATAGGAGGGAGTTTTAAGCAATCTCAAGCTGAAAAATAGAAATATAAAGTGAGAGTTCAAAGTGATATTTCCAGGAGCTAAAATTCTGAAAAATCCAAATGACTAAAGTTTTGCACTGTTTCATTGAATTCTGATTTCTTTTCTTTGGTCTCTGGAGTTTTCTTTCATTTTCTGAAACTCTCTGCAATTCATTAGGTATTGAAATGGTTCGAGTTTAGTGGTTTGAAAGCTTGGTTCAAGGTTTTGGTTGAATTCTGTTGATTGTTGCACCTTATTTCTTTATTTGAATCTGGTCTTTCTTGGTTGTCTCTGCTGCTGACCCCTGTTCTCGCTACTGCTTACTGTTGATCTTATTACCTCTCTTTCCTTTTGCCTTCCAGGTATTTCTTGGATCTCTTTAGCTTATGAAGTACAAGATGTGAAGTTTTGTAATTAAGATGCAATTCAAGACCATTAATGTTCAATTACTGATATTTCATATTTGTAGTTTTGCGTCATTTTAGTTTCTTTGAGTCTGTTTAATTATCCAGTCACGGTTGGTTTGAAATCTGATTTCCAAATCTGGACGGACATTTTTAGTTAGTATGTTGGCATGTTAAATAATCTTGAATTATGTTCTTATGGAGATTAATTGGGTATTTGCAATAATTGAAATGAATAGCCTTTCTTTTATTAGTTTGGAATTGGATTTTATTCAGTTTTGGTCGAAGATCAGTATGGTTTTAGCGTTACTTTCCATTTAAATTTATGAAGAAAAAAATATATGTTTATACTCTTTCATGTTTCGGGTTTTGAGGATTTCGAAGATGGAGTTCTATTGAGTCGAAATGCTGAAAGTCAATAAAGGCGTTTTTGCATACGGAGTTGAAAACTTAAGAAGCATGGAATAAACAATTAAAGTGTTGAAAAATGAAAGTGGTAATGGATGTCGAGTATTTCCCTGAATAGACCTTCTGCTTTTCTTTGCACCCAATTTCTTTTTCTTTGGTTAGTAAAATTAGATGGTCCTGTGCCAAAAATTCACAATTTTTTTTAGATCCAATATGGTACTAGTTAATATTTTTTTAACTGGTTGTTTGTACATATGAGTTGATTATTTTTAGTGAAGAGCCGCTATTTATTTTACGCTAACATTTCTGAAATGAAGCAAAATTTGTATGAAAGTACAAGGTTAGATAAATAAATTAGATAACGTGAGTCTATAGCCAATGGTTTTGTTCATAAGGCAAGGTTATAAAATCGTAGATTTTGTGATGTACTGAATTATCTTTAGTTATTTATAACATGTCTTTCCAGTTAGTCTTTTTTTTTTTTGATAAAACATGGGTGTACATCTTATGTGATCCGATTCTAATTTTCCACAAGGTTAAATAGAACGTGTTGTGAACCACGGGTGCATTTCATGTGATGCAACCTGAAGACATGTTTTAAACGACGTTAAATATTCTTTAAAAATTGCATAAAAGTGGTTAAAAGCTAAAATTTGCACATAGGTTCAGCAGGTATTAAAATCCGATAAATAAGCCGAATATAACAGTTGAGCGACCTTGCTAGAACCACAAAACTCGGGAATGCCTAACACCTTCTTTCGGGTTAACAGAATTCCTTATCTGGATTTCTGGTTCGCGGACTGTAATACAGAGTCAATTTTTTCCTCAATTCGGGATTCAAACCGGTTACTTGGGACAATATAAATCTCCCAAGTGGCGACTCTGAATCTTTAATAAATGAATCCCATTTAGATTGTCCTTTAATTGGAAAAACTCCCTTTACTACACCCTCTACGGGGTGCAGTAGCGTAAAAAGGAGGTGTGACAGCATGGTATATGCGATATATTATGGAGAATTGGAATTGTGTGGGTGAGGTCACGATTCAGTTCTGAAAGGAGAGTCATTAGAATCTTAAGCAACACGAGCAGTTTTAGGTGATTGGAGGATCGAGCTTCAGATGATTATGATGAATGATCCTCATTAAGGAAATGGTGTTGCTAATCATAGTGATTTGACGAGGGTATATGTTTCATAAAAAGGGCAATGTGATTAAGTTGATGGCACTTCGGTAGTGTTGCGGCATTTTCTTGATAGATCGACTGTCGATATCTGAGTTTGTTTGGTGGCACAAGGGGAATTTTACAATATTTTTCGTGGAATGATTGGGTACTCGAGGTGTAATATGTATTTATACTGCAGAATTTAGGATCAGGCATAGTAATTTGTGTGCTATGTGGAGCTGGAGACTGGGAGTTCTCATGTTCAGGCTATGTAGTGGTTGTGGATAGTGTGTATTTGTACCGTTAGCAGCTATTGGGATTGGAGGACCGAATGGATCTTTCTTTGTTGGCATGTTAGATTTTTTATATGATGTTGAGCTGTAGACTGGTTGTCGCAATGTGGGTTATTCTAGACTATTGTGCTATAGGCTATGTCGGAAAATGCCAACAGTTGCGTGGCGAGGTGCATCGGATTATGTTATAGCATAGTGGTTGGTATTCCAAATATCAGCGGACGGCTGGGAAGGATTGCTTTCTTTAATTGGGCTTTGTGACGGATGTCAGTATAGAGGTTTCTACCATTGATTCAGTTCCGTTATTGAGGGACTTTTTCGGATGCGTTCCTTGTGGCCGAGCATGTCGCCGGGCAAGATTATGGATTTTGATATTGATTTGGTGTCGGGCTCCGCATCGCACGGCTCCGGCGGAAGTTATAGTAGTGGAAGGAGCATCTCCAGGCTTCTTGGTAATGAGTTTGTTAGTAAGCTGATTGGATACGTGTTTCGCTTGAGTTGGCTTGGTTGACCCCAAATTGTATTGATGAGGGATAGGCTGATTCGATCGTTATTGAACCTGCTAGTGACCTAGGGAGATCTATGAGATGCTTTTCTGTGCTATGAGGCATTATGATTTTCGGACTGTAGGCCCATATAGTGCGGTGCTATCGAGATTTATAGTGGAATTTGAGTTTTGTAGCTTACAACGCTATAAGTAGATATCATTATGCACTCAGTATGCTTACGACCGATACTCGGTATTTTGTTATAATGAGCAAATTTGGCTCGATGTGCATCTCCCTATGTGAGATATTTGTGTGGATCGGGTGGCACGCCACCACGGGTATATTATCTAGATCGGGTTGCACGCCGCAACAGTGTGATGTTGAGAATAGTTTTCCATATGTTACTTTGTATGCCTTGCTTCCTGGTTTCTAAGGAAAGTCCGTATTGGGTGTTGCTCAGCGAATGGCGCATCGGTTGTGTCCTTTCAGGATTGAATGGTGTATATTACTTGCTTCACCGTGGGTGTGATGGATTGCTTGGTTTCAGACATCAATCTATGCGTGGCTATCTATTTTGAGCATGGTGACTTGAGGTGCTTCATGTGTAATAGTGTTTGGATAGCATCGCGCGTTGTGGCGAGGCCACGTGAAGTTATGACCTTTCGAGGAGGATTCAGGTACTCTATTTCCATGATGTGAGACGGGGTCTCAGCTTTGTGTTGTAATGGTACTATTGAGCTTGGGGTACAGCTCTTTCGTTTGAGTCATTTGGCATGATTTGAGTATGTCCAGGTCGTTCCTTAATGATGCGTGCATTATGCAAGTTGTGGCTTAGGCCTGTATTGAGGTGTCGTATCACCAGGGTGGTGTGTTGAATTTGAGGTGATCATTGGAGTCATTAATGAATGCGAACAGATGTGATTTCAGCTGGTTAGAGGGTTTATATCGAGGTTTGGCCCGAAAATCTGTTGTGGTATTAGTCAACAAGGAAGTGGCTTCATGTATGGGTGACCTGAGGAATGGTTACGGTTTATCGCGTGTTTTATTTATCGTTGGCAGTATACGGAAGTGTTGGAGTGAAACTTTAGCTAATAAGAGGTTTTCTATTGGTATTTGGTTGTTGTGGGTGACCACTGTGAATAGAAGTTATCGTTTCTAGTGCTTGGATTATGTGGTATATAGTATGATTTCATTGAGGTTGCAAGTATGGGTTATTACAGCTGGTTCGGAACTATTCAAAGTATAGGTGTGAGGTTTTGATCGTATTGATGGTTTCAGAAGTGAAAAGATAGTTCTGTGAATTATGGGCTAGACTAGATTGGGTAATTTCAGCTATGTTGTGTTGTCGGACCTATAGGAGATAGGGTGACGTGGGATCACCCCGGGTATATGCTTGGTAAGGTCATTTAGCTATTGGTTGGCTTCTAGGACAACCCTGAGTACGCTCGAGGATGACCGTTTGTTTAAGTTGGGAGGATGTGACGACCCGGCCCGTCGTCTCATGTGTTATTGCTCTGTTTCCCCCATTTCATGCTTCTTCATGTTTCGTTATCGGTATGTGGTGTGTTAGAGTTGATTTGGATTAGTTTTGATAAGAAATGAGACACTTAGTCTCTTTAAGAAAAGCTTAAGTTGGAAAAGTCAACCGGATGTTGGCTATTGAGTTAGAGGGCTCGGATGTGATTTTCGGTGATTCGGTTAGCTTCGGGGGATGATTTGTGACTTAGGAGTGCGATCGGAATTGATTTTGGAGGTCTGGTGTAGAATTAGGCTTGAATTGGCGAAGTTAGTATTTTGGCGAATTCCGGTCGATAGGTGAGAATTTGATCCGAGGGTCGGAATGGAATTTCGAGAGTTTTTGTAGCTTCGTTGGGTGATTTTGGATATGTGTGCAAATTTTCAGGTCATTCGGACATCGTTTGATCGGGTTTTTGATCGAATGTGCATTTCGGAAGTTTTGAAGAAACTTAGGCTTGAATCTGTGGTGAATTGATGATTTTGTTGTTGTTTGACGTGTTTTGATGATTGGAACAAGTTTGGATAATGTATTAAGACATATCTGTGTTTTTGGTTGAGGTCCCGGGGGCCTCGGGGTGGTTTCGGATGGCCAACGGGGTGAATTTTGGACTTGCGTGATTGATGATGGTTGTGATACCTAGTATTTCCGCATTTGCGGAAAAGGGACCGCAGATGCGGTGGAAGGCGTCGCAGAAGCGGTCCTTGAGGGCTTGGCATTTTCCGCAGGAGCGGAAGGCTATCCGCAAAAGCGGTCACCGCAGATGCGGTTTTGGACCGCAGAAGCGGACCTGGCGGCTTAAGTGACTTCCGCAGAAGCGGAATGTTTTCCGCAAAAGCGGTAACTGCAGAAGCGGTTTTTGTGCCGCAAAAGCAAAAATGACTAGGCAGAACATATTAAGTCTTCTTCGCGAATTTTTTTTAAGGAAACAAACATTTTGGACTTCGAACTAAGGAGGTTTTGGGCGATTTTTGAAGAGGGTTTCGAGGGCTTTCATCAGGTATGGATTCTTGGACCTAGATTATGTTATTATGGTATAAAAACATGGGTTAACACTGAAAATTCAAGGAAATAAAGGTTAAAAAATGGAGGTTAGGGCTTGAATCTTAAAAGAGTTTAAACTAGTGCTTTGAGGGGTCATATGGACTCCGATTCTTGTGAATTTGATATGTATAGAATCATGGCGAGATAAGGATCGTATTGATGTAAAATTTTCTGGATTTTGAGAAGTGGTCCCGGGGCTCGGGGCTCGGGTTTTGCTAGTTTTGAGATTTTTGTTATTTCTCGATTGTTTTCGATTGGGTATTGTTCCCTTAGCATATTGTGATGTCTTCGCTCTATTTTTTGTTAGATACGACGCGCGTGGAGGCCGATTTGAGGGGCAAAGGCATCGCGAGCTAGAGATTTTACCGATTCGAGGTGAGTAATACCTATAAATGATATCCTGAGGGTTTGAAACCCCGAATTTGCACATCATAGTGTTGTATTGAGGTGACTTGCACGTCGGATACGAGCGTGGGGTAGAGCACCGTTGGGGATTGCGACTTGGTCCGTCCCGGTTGTTGATTTCTTACCGCGTATTTGACTGAACTGCTTGTTATCATCATAATTTGGACTGATTGCCATATTTTGGGCTTCGTGCCGATTATTTGAATCCTTTAGGGATTATTATCACTGTTTCCATGATACTTAGCATGTTAAATGATTTCGGTCCTGAGTTAAACACTGTTTTGAAATGTCCAGACATACTTCTAAGGTTTTAAAACTTAAACTACATATTTTTAATGTTCGGAATTGAGAACTATTATTTGAATATTGCCCTAGTGGCTTATGTGCATTTCTGGATTGAGCATGGATCGGGCTGCGCACCGCAGCAGTGTTATATGTGCATTCCTGGACTGAGGATGGATCGGGCTGCGCACCGCAGCGGTGTGATATTGATATTGCGCTTGGGATGTAGGAGCCCCTCCAGAGTCTGAACCCCTACAGTGAGCGCGGGTACCAAACGGATCGGGTTGCGCGCCGCAGCGGTCATGTGCAATATGCATTGCATTCATGCATTGGTTCCTGTTTGTAATACGTGGCATGACATTCAGCACTCTCATATCATTGGCATCCATGCTATTTCTAGCACTGTTACCAGATACCCTGGTGTTATTTGTTAATGGAGTGTTGTGCCCGAGGGGCTGACCTATGTGCGGACTTGCACTATCTGATTATGCATTCATTTGCTTGACTATTGGGAAAAGGAAATTTTCAAAAGAGGTTTTTTTAACTGAGCTAGATATTTTCTAAAGGATTTTCACGGAATTACTGGTGTCTCAAAGGGTTGTGCTGTCCCATATTACATGATGGAGTGCTCTTACGTGATTTCTTGCCGCTCAGTTATTATTTACTCTTATTACTCACTGAGTTGGAGTACTCACTTTACTCCCTTCATCTCGCGTGCAGTTGCAGGTATTGTTCACCCGATAGTGGGTTATTAGCGGATTGAAGGTATTACTATTGTAGCTGAGCAAGGTGACCGTCAGCGTTCGCGGCACCGAACTTCACCTTTTGAACTCCAGATTTTATTTTGTATATATTATTGGTCCTATAGTGGTGTTCAGTCTTCTTTAGATGCTCGTGACTTGTGACACCCCGGTCGGGTTGTGTTGGGTTGTAGATATTGATTATTATTGTCATTAAGTTGCATTTATCTATTCTTTTATGTTTTATTATATTGAAAGGGGTGTCGTTGTTCTATTGGCTGACATTGTCTTTATGAGAGGCGCCATCACGACCGGGTTTGGAAATTGGGTTGTGACATGTTGACTTCTTGATTGACTGTCTATGTATGTTTAAATTATGGAACGGGCCGAATGCCTCGATAGATTAAATAATGCATCTATGGTTCACGTCGTTCGACCCTCAGTAGTGCACAGTTTATTTTCTGTTGGATCGGGTCATACGTCCTCGGCATAATTTGCACATGCTTGTATTGCTTGCCTTGAAACTTATTAAAGTTGTTATAGCCTCTTCCCGGCTTAAAAATAATTGTATAAATGACGAAAGGGAATTTGGAAAGTTTCCTATAAAAGAAATAGTTGTTACTTGCTTCTTTCTATTATATTAAAAATCATGTTTATAAAAACCCATGATTTAACATATTATTGATATAACATTATTGGACCTTTAGTAAGTGTCAAAATCGACCTCTCGTCTCTACTTCTTTGAGATTAGACGGGATATTTACTGAGTATACGTTGTTTTTATACTCATACTATACGTCTATGCATTTTTCTTGCACAGGCTCATGCACCTCTAGTGGCCTAGTGGGCATAGAAGCATGGTTAACACGGAGACTAGGTGAGCTACATTTCCTCGAGGCGACCCGCAACTAGTATAGTCTCTCTTAGGATTCTATTTATTTTCGATTTCTCATTTTTCGATTCTGATTGTAACAATGGAGAAGCGGGAAGTTCTATTTTGATTTGAATGGTTTGGGGCTAACCCTAAAGTCACTCGCCCATTCAAACTCTTCTGTCCATCCCATCTAAAACCCTTGAATCAGTGAATCTGGGGATAGAGACCTAGCCCTTCCTTTATTTCAATTGTATTCGGGACAGCTATTGTAATTTCAATTGTATTCGGGATAGCTGTTGTACTTTATTCGATTTTTCTTAGAAATTGCTCATGCACTTGTGACACCGAGTTCTGGGGATGTTTATGGGTTTATTCAGAAATATTAAAAAATATTTGTTAAATGTCTCATTATTTCTTCAGTGGAATTGATTATGTATTGTTTAAACATTTAAAAGAAGTGTTTTTGGAAATATTTAAAATGAGAATTTAATTAAGTATTTCTAGTTGGCTTGCCTGACAGCGGTGTCCGGCGCCATCACGACCCTTAGTGGATTTTGGTTGGTGACAATATGGTATCAGAGCACTAGGTTCCTAGGGTCTCACGAGTCACGAGCAAGTCTAGCAGAGTCTCGCGGATCGGTATAGAGATGTCTGTACTTATCCTCGGGAGGCTGCAGGACTGTTAGGAGTACTTCCTTTCTTTATTCCTCGTCGTGCGATTTGATCCTTGGAGGCTTATGCCTTTAATTTCTTCCTATTCAATCTTATGCAACACGAACCGCTTGTTATAAATCAAGAATTGAAGTATTGTAATGGTACTACCGATGCAGTGCGGGGTGTTTCTCCCTGCATAGTTGCCTGAGCTATTAGCGTCACCTTATGGAAGCATATTCTATCGTTCCAGCTCAGTAGCGGTACTTCTTAGAGCTTTGAGGCTAGGCACAATTTCCATGATGTTATAAATGATTGTTCCACAGTATTGATATGATGGTAGGATGTTTGCCTACATATCGGGCCAGTGAATGACTTGTAGGGATGTTTACTCAGTGCATGATCTAGAGATTCGGTATTTTATTTTCGGCGGGGAAAAGGTAATCGGACTAAGAATGGTCAAATGTGGGCTGGTGGAGTCTTCTTCTATGATGAGGTATCGTTGTCCTGATTGAACGTACAAAGTACGTCGGTGTTATAATCTTCTACAATTCGCCTTTGGGGTAAGATATTGTGAAATAGTATTGAAGATGCGGCTGTTAGATATCTCAGGGTGCGGTGGTTTAGGATTGAATCAGTGTTTCTAATGTCGACGGTTCAAGAAAGATGACCTTCGGAAAGGTTTAAAGTTAGCAGCAATTGTGGGTTCAAAAGCCACGAAGATAGATTCTAATTAAGGCAACAACTGAGCAACAAAGAATAAGGAAGGACATGTAGGGAGTGTCAGGCGGTTGTTAAAATTTTTAGAAGGCCAAGTATAAGAAGCAAAGGTCGAGTACTCGACTAAAGGGGTGGGTTTCGCCAAAGTGGGAGAGTTTGGAGTGATTTGGGGAATTTTAGTGTTTGGTGATTTGGGCCTATGGATTAATTTGAAGTGTGAACTATTATGTGTCAGGAGATTTGATATAACGAAAAGGAGCTACTTGAAATGAAGAAGGATACAACCTAACTTTTAAATGGAAGGATGTTGCCGCACATTTGATTGATATCCGTAGGAGGCGAGTGTACTTGCGCAGCTAGAGAGTGAGCTCGGGCTCAGATGGGTTATTTCATGTGAGCAAGTTAGCGGTCGCGTGGTTGGCGAAGCTTCTGCGAAGAATTCTGATGGTTATGCTGCAAAGGGATCGGTCGTGCGAATGTGGTTGATGATTTAGAATATAAAAAAGGGGTTTTCAGAAAGATTCTGAGAGTTATTGCGGTCGGTTGCGCATGGTTATGTCAATGAGGGATAAAGAATACCGGTGAATTCCAGAGATGGTGTATCGGTAGCTTCAAGCTAAGTAGGAGAGTCCTACCGCCTATGATTGGGTTACATGGTTAACTACTTGCGAGGTTTCTAGTTATTTTAGTATATTGATAGGATACGTCAGCAACGGCATAAGTGGTAATTCGAGCAAGGGAATTGTTAAAGGTGTGCTACGGTTGGCCTTATTGACTCATGTTCAGACTTGGGGAAGGATTTCGGATTCATGCCTCGTATAAGTGTAGGTTTCAAGGGAAGTGATTCTGTCGGGTGCTCCGTCGAGAGGGTATGCTTGTGCTAGAAGAATCATGGAGTTGATTATATTCGGGCAAAGTCAGAGCGGGTGGCTCTCAGCAACAGTCCTAGTGGATTCAAAGGGATAGGGTGTAGTGCCTCATGATTTCAAGCTTATGGGTACAGTTAAGATTTGTAGCAGCTTATGAGAAGGAGCCTAGAATATTCTATGATTTTATGACCTGCAATATAGCGATTGGGAGGTCTGAAATGGTTCGTGGAATTTGAGACAGCATGGTTTCGTGATTCACGGTCACTCGGGATGAGTGCAGGTGAAGTGTGTTAAGTGTTGAAAGGAGTTATTATTTCTAAGGCAATCAAGGATAAATTGGAAGAAGGTAGGTTGGTTAGCCATAGTTGAATTGGAATATTGGTGGTAGTGATTAGTTCCTTCAATGTGATCAAGTTATGCAAGCGAGTTGTGTCAGTACGTGTGAGGTTTGTCAGCCACTGTAAACGATGTTATTCAAAAGTATCCTGTTGTTATGGCCTGTTATGTGTAGGCGGATCCCGGAGGGGCTGTGGTGGCTTAGACCCTTATTTAGAGATTTGTATATTTCCATGGTGATGAGAATTTAACTGTATTGCTATGGTTCTCCTGAAGTGAGTTAAGTGAAAAGTTTTTATATGATAAAGTGTTGATCTGTTAGCGGTTCCAGAGTTATGAGAAAAGATCGTGTTCTATCGTATATAGCCATGTTGGGTATAGAGAGTAGTATGGAATTCGAAGTGAGGATCAAGGTTGCAGTTCGGTTTTGGCAAGGATGTCACGAGCTCAGATGAGCAGGAGAGGAGTTTCGGTGTTTAAAGTAAGCTGGTATTGTCTTCAGCGTCACCTGAGATCGGTATTTTATAAAAAGGCTTTGCATCCTGGTTAAGGATCCTTGATCGTTTTTTAGCGTGAGTATGGTCGATGGTTTGGATGTGCAGACCGGTTATCCGTTGCGGAAGGTTGTGGGAGCGTGCCCCACGGGAAGGTTGTAGAAGTGTGACATGTAGTCACTTGTTTGGTTAGAGAATTAAACCAAGTATGAAGATTGTGGTGATATCATTGATTTGGGAATTGATGCTTGGAGGGCACTTGATTTATTGAGTTGTGGATTGTGGATGAATACTCCGGTTATGATGGTTGTTCTTATGTGTTATGGGAGAAAGGGGAGTTATTATGAACCTTTGAAAGGTTATTATCCTAGTTCAGTGCGATCAAAATCAGCTTGAGGTCTGTCGATGGATTCAAATGTGAATATGGGCTCTATATCAGGCCAGATGTGTTCATTTCAATAATGCGCTCCTTAGTCAGGGTGTTATTTCGTCGCCAGTTATTTCATGTAATGACGTAATGCACCGTGCGAGTTGTGAGACGGCTTGGTGAATTGCTATGTGTTGAGGTTCCGCATATAGATGATGTTATATGAGCAAAATGGCTCTCGAGATTCAGATCGTATATCCACACCTCAGTTATGCTTGAGGTTTGTAGCTTATAGCGCTATATGTTCCCTCAGGGATGGTATTATGCACTTAGCGTATTTATGACAGATATTCGGTATTTTGTTGTAATGAGCAATCTAGCTCGATGTGTATCTCCTTAGGCGAGTGCTATCTTATTTAGATCGGGTTGCGCGCCGCAACAGCGTGATGTTGAGTATAGTTTTCTATATACTATTTTTGTATCCCTTTCTTCCTATTTTCTAAGGAAAGTCCGTATTAGTGCGTGAGTTGAGTAATTCCTTCCAGAGTTCTTCTTCCTTTCGTAATGCGATCGAATTGGTAGCCTATCGGCACATTGTGGCATCATGTGAGATTTTTAGTCATGTCCGGGATGGCTTATGACCTGGGAAGTTCGTATTGGGTGAGACGAGATCATTGGATTTAGGATTAGTGCAATCTGATTTTATGAAGTATATTAATGAGTTAAGACCATTATTCGGTTCAGAATAAGGTGATGGTTCTTGTCAGGAGTATAAGCCCAATGATTTGTTGATTTGGCGGTTGGGTATGAATTTCTACACATCTCTTCCATCTTGGCGATATTGTAAAAGTTAGAGCAAGACCTATGTAGGTCATGATGTGTAGTGGGAGCATCAGATTCGTCGAATTTTGACTAATTTGATCAGAAAATGTTAGTGTGGTCCTGTGAATAAAGCGGTGCAAAGTATGAATTCAGCGAAGGTATACAGTCGTGTTGTGGTACATCGTGTGGTGATTGATATAGTGTTCGTGTATTGGAAATAGGCCTGGCGGAAAATTCTGGATGTTAGAATTGGGGTCTAATGCGCATATGCTTAAGTGAAAAAGGGATATCTTCACAGTGATCAGGCGAAAATGCCCAGCTGAGTTATGATAGAATAGATAGGTGCTCGAGGTGTTAAACAATGATTTCAGAAAACCCCAACACAGCTCTTAGCACGTTCGAGGACGAACGTATATTTAAGTGGGAGAGAATGTAACGACCCGACCGATCGTTTTGAGCTCTAGCGCGCCATTTAGCAATGTAAGGCCATGAACAGCTTTATTTTAGGTATTATGACTTGTGTGTGTGGTCGAAATTGAATTTCGGGAAGTTAGGATTTGACTTGGAGAGAAAATTCTCATTTTAGAAGCTTTAAGTTGAAAGAATTAGCTAAGACAGGATTTTTGAGTAAACGACCTCGGAATCAGGATTCGAAGGTTCCAACAGGTTCGTATAATAATTTTGGACTTGGGTGTACGTTCGGATCAGATTTTGGATGACCCGGGAGCGTTCTGGCGCCTATTGTGCAAGTTAGCATTTTGGAAGAAATTTTATAAGTTTGGGTTGAAGTGTATTTTAGTGTTATTAATGTCCGTTTGGGATTCCGAGTAAGGGAGTAGCTCCGTATGGTGATTCTGGAGTTGGAAGCGTGATCGGAAGTGAATTCGGAGGTCAGTGGGTCATTTTGGAGTCATTTGGCTAAAGATAGAAACTTAAAGATTTTTTAGAAGTTTGACCGGAAGTGGACTATTTAATATCGGGGTCAGAGTCCGATTCAGGAAGTTGGAGTAGGTCCATAATGTCGAATATGACTTGAGTGCAAAATTTGAAGTCAATCAGATGTGATTTGGTAGGTTTAAACATCAAAAGTAGAAGTTTGAATTTTTAAAGTTCATAAAGCTTAAATTGGAGGTCGATTCGTGGTTTTAACATTGTTCGAAATGATTTGAGGTCTCGAGCAAGTATGTAATATGTTTTGGGACTGGTTGGTATGATTGATTGGGGTCCCGGGGGCCTCAGGTGGATTCCAGGTGGTTAACGGATCGAAAATCGAATTTTTGGAAGGCTGAAGTTGTTGGTTGCTGGTGTAACCGTACCTGCGAGAATAGGGCCCCAATAATCGCAGATGCGGATTTGGAAAAGGAGAGCTGGGACCGCAGATGCGGTCGTTTGGCTGAAGAAGCGGGATCGCATCTACGGGAATAAAAGCGTAGAAGCGGAAAAGGGGAGCCTGGGAAAAAAACGCAGAAGCGGTGGATTGGCTCGCACCTATGGAACCGCAGAAGAGGTAAAGGGACCGCCGGTGCGGAAAGTACTGGAGGCAGAGATGTGTTTTAAAAATCGGAATTTGGCCATTTTCTCTCATATTTTCTTGGCTTGGGCGATTTTTGGGAGAGCTTCAAGCGGGATTTTTCATCATCAGCGATAAGGTAAGCTAATCACATCCATCTTGACTTAAATACATCAATTACATATGGATTTTAGCATGTAAATTGGTAGAAATTTTGAATTTTGGTAGAAAGACCTAGAAATTATATTCTTGGAATTTGACCACGATTTTGGGTATGAAATTTAGAGAAAATTATATATTAGAGTTCACTTTCCGATCGGGGTTAGAAATTATTATAAATTGGATTAATATGAGTAATTTATCGTATATTAATGAATTTGCATAATCGTTGGCTAGTTTTGGAGTATTTAGCATCGATTCAAGTCTTCGGGAGGGCGTGGAATGCCGGTTATAGATCTCCGGAGCGAGGTGAGTCTCCTTTCTAACCTTGTAAGAGGGAATTGTCCCCATAAGTGAAATAATTGGTTATGTGCTCCTATTTGTGGGGGCTACGTACGGACTCTAGGTGGCGAGAGTCCGTGCGTAGCTACTATTATGTTTAAGTCCGGGTAGTCTAGGACTCAAAAGCATGTTATACTTGGAATATTTGTAATTGTATTGACAGCTTGGATTGCTTAAATCACATCGAATTAGGGAATAAATTTCTAAAAAGGATTTAAACTTAATTTTCTTAAATTGTTAAAAGAGAATTAGTTTTTCATGAATAATTGTTTCCTGATGACTTCTTGATTGACTGTCTGTGTGTGTTTAAATTATGGAACGGGCCGAACGCCTCGGTAGATTAAATAGATGCATCTATGATTCGCATCGTTTGACCCTCAGTAGTGTATTGTTTATTTTATGTTGGATCGGATCGTACGTCCTCGGCATGATTTGCGCATGCTTGTATTGCTCGCCTTAAAACTTATTAAAGTTGTTATAGCCTCTTCCCGGCTTGAGGATAATTGTATAGATGACGAAAGGGAATTTGGAAAGTTTCCTATAAAAGAAATAGTTGTTACTTGCTTCATTCTATTGGATTAAAAATTATGTTTATAAAGACCCACGATTTAACATATTATTGATATAATATTATTGGACCCTTAGTAAGTGTCGAAGTCAATCTCTCGTCTCTACTTCTTCGAGATTAGACGGGATATTTACTGAGTACACGTTATTTTTGTACTCATACTATACTTCTGCGCACTTTTGTTGCACATGCTCATGCACCTCTAGTGTCCCAGTGGGTGTAGAAGCATGGTTGACACAGAGACTAAGTGATATGTATTTCCTTGAGGCGACCCGCAGCTAGTATCGTCTCTCTCAGGATTCTCTTTATTTTCTGTCCAATTGTATTCCGGATAGCTGTTGTACTTTATTCGATTTTTCTTAAAAACTGTTCATGCACCTGTGACATCAGGTTCTGGGGATGTCTATGGGTTTATTCAAAAATATTTTTAAAAAAAGTTGTTAATGCCTCATTATTTCTTCAGTGGAATTTATTATGTATTGTATAAACGTATAAAAGAAGTGGTTTCGGAAATATTTAAAACGAGAATTTAATTAAGTATTTTTGATTGGCTTGCCTGACAGCGGTGTCCGGCGCCATCGCGACCCTTATTGGATTTTGGGTCGTGACATAGCAGCCCCTTTTCACTCTTCTATGCATCTGTTACACTTCCCAGTAGCCCCTTCCACTCTATCATGCAACCATTACACTTTTCAATAGTCAATTTCACTCATCTATGCATCATTGCACTCCTCTATGCAACCATTACTCTCCTCCATGACTACAATTAATTATAGAAGCCTGTCTTTATCCATCCGCCTATATAGATTTTGGAATTTTTTTCTTTAACTTCTGCCATATAGTGGCAGTGCACTTCATAGATTTTGGATTTTTTTTTTAAAACTTCTGCCATATAGTTGCAGTGCACTTCATAGGTTTTATCCCATAGTCTTAACCTTCAGCTTGGTGGTTGAATTCTAATTAATAACGGATCGGCCTCCAAAAATTTTTATTGGTAAATACAATTTTTTATTTTTCGTGTTGATTTTTCCACTTCTCTATGAGCAAATTAATGTCAATTTTTCTACTTTTATAAATTAAATAAAAAAAATCCTAGTCTTGTTCTTGGTTGTAAAATGATAGAAAAGAATAGGGGGACTTCTGCACTAAATATATTGTTAAATGATTTCTCAATTTTAATTAGCTATTTTTAAAACCAATAGTCTTCTTAAAATAAATAAATATAACAATAACAAATGGAAAAAATACAAACAATATTATAAGGAACAATCATATTAATCCATTACTTTGATCCATTTGAAGTCAGTACATATAACTAAAGAGAACAAATTATCAAGCTAAGCATTAGTTTATCCTAGCACTTCAACAGAGAAGATCACAACTACAGATGTAGCCTGAACTAGTTCAAAGAGAAGAACACTCCCTTTTTTCAGATTATTGTCGACAACAAATTATTTTCACCCATTAACGAGTCTTCTCCGAATACCACTTGTGAGAGTCACAGCCCACTCCTTCCCATTATATCAAAGCATTATTTTAACTGAAATATGAGGAAGATAGCCACATATACTCTTTGGAAGAAACTGCAAAAACATAATGTAAAGATAGGGTTCAGGGTTCATTACTAGTTGGGATAATCAACGGTTATCAAATCATGAAAATATAAAAAATAAAAAACACTAGATAATCATGCTTGATGACAATCTGGGCACGTCCATCCGAAACATGGATAGAATTCATCTTCAATCCATCCGTTAGCATTCATGTTTAGAGTATCTATTTTGTTTGAAGAGTTGGAAATGTTGTTCTTGTATTTAAGAGATATATAAAGATTCAAAACTTTCTATTTTGCTCCAATCATATTTTTACTTTTCCCTTTGTTTCCCTCCGAAATTGTATTTGACATTTTAGTCCAAAATATCATCTTGTTTTTCCTCCTAATAAAGAAGTTAGAATACATTTTAGTTCTAAATTTAATCATGATTTTTCTTTTATTATAATTAAGATTAACCAATAAAAATATGTCGAATTATATATTTACTATTATATAAATAAGGTCATACTAGTGAATGGACTTATATGGTTGCTATAGGCTGATATGTATGAAATTAATATAAACGGCTATTATACAAACGGTCGATATTACTAAGAATCACAACGATATAATTAGCATAGGTTATATGACTACAACCATATTATTGAATGGACTTTTATGGTTGCTATAGGCCGATATGTATGAAATTAATATAAATGGCTATTATATAAATGGTCGATATTACTAAGAATCACAACGGTATAATTACCATAGGTTATATGACTTAAACCATATTAGTCAATGGACTTATACGGTTGCTATAGGCCGACACGTATGACCATAATGAATTAAATTATGTAAACGGCTATTATATAAATGGTCGATATTACAAAGAATCATAACGATATAATTAGCATAAGTTATGTCACGACCCAGATTTTCCATCCTCGGGAGTCGTGATAGTGCCTACTAATGAGAGCTAGGCAAGCCAACTACTGATTACCTTTCCATTAATGATCTAACCCATTTTAACAATTAATGGCAAAATATGAAAGCAACAAAATTCAATAATAAGCGGAAGTCTTAGCATTATATAAAACTGACTAGAAATGCAAAAAGTTCAACAAAATTCTCTACCCAAGACTGGTGTCATTGTACTCACGAACTCCACCTCTAAAATAGTCGTTCGTCCTCGAAAGGACAAAAGAAAGAAATACCTGAGTCGGGGAAAAGATGAGGATAACGACTCCGCATATCAGACTCGGACTCCCATGTCGATGCCTTAGAAGGCAGACCTCTCCACTGAACACGAACAGAAGAAAAACTCTTGAATCTCAACGATGAACCTGGCGGTCTAGAATAACTACCAGTTGAGTATCCAGATGGCTCCTTATGAGGCCTTATATGGTAGGCGATATCGGTCTCCGGTTGGATGGTTTGAGCCGGGAGAGGCTCGGTTGTTAGGTACGGATTTGGTTCAGGAGGCCTTGGACAAGGTCAAGATCAGTCAGGATAAGCTTTGTTATGACTACAACCATATTAGTGAATGGACTTATATGGTTGCTATAGACCGATATGTATGAAATTAATATAAACGGATATTATATAAACGATCGATATTACTAAGAATCACAACGATATAATTAGCATAGGTTATATGACTAAAACCATATTAGTGAATGGACTTATATGGTTTCTATAGGCCGATATGTATTAAATTAATATAAACGGATATTATATAAATGGTCAATATTACTAAGAATCACAACGATATAATTACCATAGGTTATATGACTTCAACCATATTAGTCAATGGACTTATATGGTTGCTATAGTCCGATATGTATGAAATTAATATAAACGGCTATTATATAAATGGTCGATATTACTAAGAATCACAACGATATAATTAGCGTAGGTTATATGACTACAACTATATAAGTGAATGGACTTATATGGTTGCTATAGGCCGATATGTATGAAATTAATATAAACGGCTATTATATAAACTGTCAATATTACTAAGAATCACAACGATATAATTAGCATAGGTTATATGACTACAAACATATTAGTAAATGGACTTATGTGGTTGATAGATGCCGATATGTATAAAATTAGTATAAACGGCTATTATATAAATGGTCAAAATTACTAAAAATCACAACGATATAATTATCATAGGTTATATGACTTCTACCATATTAGTAAATGGACTTATATGGTTGATATAGACCGAAACGTATGACCATAATGAATTAAATTATATAAATGACTATTATATAAACAGTCGATATTACTAAGAATCACGAAGATATAATTAGCATAGGTTATATGACTACAACCATATTAGTTAATGGACTTATGGTTGTTATAGGCTGATATGCATGAAACTAATATAAACGGCTATTATATAAACAGTCGATATTACTAAGAATCACAACGATATAATTAGCATAGGTTATATGACTACAACCATATTGGTGAATGGACTTATATGGTTGCTACAGGCCGATATGTATGAAACTAATATACATTATATAAACGGTCGATATTACTAAGAATCACAACAATATAATTATCATAGGTTATATGACTACATCCACATTAGTAAATAGACTTATATGGTTGATATAGGCTGATATGTATAAAATTAATATAAACGACTATTATATAAATGGTCGATATTAATAAGAATCACAACGATATAATTAGCATAGGTTATATGACTACAACCATATTATTGAATGGACTTATATGGTTGTTATAGGCCAATATATATTAAATTAATATAAACGGCTATTATATAAACGATCGATATTACTAAGAAACACAACGATATTAGTAAATGGACTTATATGGTTGCTATAGGCTGATATGTATAAAATTAATATAAACGACTATTATATAAACGGTCGATATTATTAAGAATCACAATGATATAATTACCATAGGTTATATGACTTCAACTATATGAGTCAATGGACTTATATGGTTGTTATAGGCCCTATACGTATGACCATAATGAATTAAATTATATAAACAGTCAATATCACTAAGAATCACAACGATATAATTAACATAGGTTATATGACTACAACCATATTAGTCAATGGACTTGTATGGTTTCTATAGGCCGATATGTATGATATTAATATAAACGGCTATTATTTAAACGATATTATTACTAAGAATCTGTCACGACCCAATTTCTAAACCCGGTCGTGATGGCGCCTCTCGTGAAGACAAGGCCAGCCAACTAACTCAAATCGTCTCTTTAACAATTATCAAATATAATGAATAGATAAATACAGCTTAACGACAATAATAACCAGTATTTGCAACCCAACACAATCCGACCGGGGTGTCACAGGTCACGAGCATCTAAAGAAAACATGGACACAATTACAGGGCCAATAATATACAAGAAATAAATTCCGCAATTCTAAAGACAACGTCCGATGCCGCGAACGCTGGCGGTCACCTTGCTCAGCTCCAATAGTAATACCTTCAATCAGCTAATAACCCGCTACCGGATGAACAATACCTGCAACTGCACCCGAGGTGCAGGGAGTAAAGTGAGTACTCCAACTCAGTGAGTAATAAGAGTAAATAATAA
>MU760047.1:37182-57375 GCA_026770625.1 Nicotiana glauca
ACACCACATACCGATAACGAAACATAAAGAAGCATGAAAAGGGGGAAACAGAGCAATAACACATGAGACGACGGGTCGGGTCATCACATCCTCCCCAACTTAAACAAATGCTCGTCCTCGAGCGTACCCAGAGTTGTACTAGAAGCAACCCAATAGCTGAATGACCTTACCACGCATATACCCGGGGTTATCCCTTGTCACCCTATCTCACATAGGTCCGACAACACAACATAGCTGAAATTACCTATTCCAGTCTAGCCCATAAACCATAGAACTACCTTTTCTTTTCTGAAACCATCAATACGATCACAACCTCATGCCCATACTTTGAATAGTCCCGAACCAGCTGTACTAACCTATACTTTCAACCTCCGATGAAACCATACGACATACCACATAATCCAAACACTCGAAACGAAAATTTCCATTCACGTTAGTTACCCACCACAACCAAATACCGATAGAAAACCTCTTATTTAGCTAAAGTCTCATTCCAACACTTTCATATACTGCCAACAATAAATGAAACACGCAGCAAACCGTAACCATTTCTCAGATCAACCATTCATGAAGCCACTTCCCTTTTGACTAATACCACAGCAGACTTCCAAACTGAACCTCGATATTATCCTTCCAACAAGCTGAAATCAAATCTGTTTGTATTCATTAATGACTCCAACGATCACCTCGAATCCAACACACCACTCTGGTGATATGACACCTCAACACAGGCCTAAGCCACAACTTGCATAATACACGCACCAATGAGGGATGGTCTGAACATGCTCAAATCATGACAAATGACTCAAACGAAAGAGTTATACTTCAAGCTCATCAATACCGTTACAACACAAAGCTGAGACCTTGTCTCACATCATAGAAATAGAGTGCCTCAATCCTCCTCGAAAGGTCATAACTTAACGTGGCCTCGCCACAACGCGTTATCCTATCCAAACACTGTTAGACATGAAGCACCTCAAGTCGCCATGCTCAAATAGACAGTCGCGCACAAATTGATGTCTAAAACCAAGCAATCCATTACACCCACGGTGAAACAAATAACATACGACACGAAACCTGATAGATCATAACCAATAGTCCATTTACCGAGCAACACTCAATTACTCTTCCCGCTCTACTTTCTCTATGAATCCTCAGTAGAACCGCACCACATGTGCCCATATCCAACTAATCATAACGTCTCACAGCATAGAAGAGCAACGCATAGATCTCCCCAGATCACTAACAAGTTCAATAACGATCGAATCAACCTATCCCTCAACAATACAACTCGGGGCCAACCAAGCTAACTCTAAGCTAAATATATAGCCACCTCAGCCTGCCAACGAACTCAATATCAAGAAGCCTGAAGTTGCTCCTTCCACTACTATGACTCCTGCCGGAGTCGTACGATACGGTGCCCGGCACCAAATAATTATCACAGTCCACAATCTCGCCCGGCAACATGCCCGGCAACAAGAAACGCATCCGGAAAAAGAAAAAAAAACCCTCAATACCGGAACTAAATCAATGGTAGAAACCTATGCACTGATATCCGCCACGAAGGCCCAATTAAGAAAAGCAATCCTTCCCAGTGGTCCGCTGGTCTTGGGACACAACCACTCTGCTAGAATATAATCCGACGCACTCCGCCACGCAACCTGTGGTATTTTCCGACATAACCCATAGCTCAATAGTCTAGAATAACCCAACACTGAGACAATCAGTCTACACCCCAACATCATATCCAAAATCTAATATATCAAGCAAAGAAAGATCCACTCGGGCTCTCAAATCCCAATAGCCGCTAACGGCACCAATACACACGATCCACAACCGCTACACAATCTGAACCTGAGAACTCCCAGTCTCCAACTCCATATAGCACACGAATCACTGTACCTGATCCCAAATCCCGCAGTATGAATACATATTACACCTCGAGTACCCAATCATTCCACGAAAGATATTCTAAAATTCTCCTGTGCCATCAAACAGACTCAGATATCAGCAGTTGATTTAGCAAGAAAGGGCCGCAATACTTCCGAAGTATCATCAGTCTAATCACATTACCCTTTTTCCGAGACACATACTCTCGTCAAATCACTTTCAGTTAGCCATACCATTTCCTTGATTACCTGAGGCTACCCGTTGCTTAAGAATTTTATGAACTTCTTTTCAGAACTGAACTGTAACTCATCTAATCAAGAACTTCCGCCGATCCCATTAGGAAGAAGAATCATTACACATCCCATGCCTCGCATACCCATAGAAAATATATTCATCTCCAAACCATGGTGAAACCCAACAAGAATTCTCTCCCAATTCCATTTGCGCAGGCTAAACTGTCAGGACTGAGTTCTTCTAACTAGACCAAGCTAAACAAGCTGTCAAAACTCAAGAGCTTTGCTGCAAACTACCTGTACGAACTCATTGCCTCGAACACACACAAGGAATTAATCATATCCTTACCATACAGATTCGGTCCACTAACAAGCTACTTCATTTATCTAGGTTTCCTTCTGATTCATCATCAACTTGATATTTCTCCCTCGCTGTAGCATCACAATGCCTAAATCCAGGCTTACCACACGAGACTCGAACATAAGACCACACTGTCTAAGACCCATATGCCACCGGATACTCCCTCAAATGTTTCCAGAAATACCACATTCCAAACTACTTTACTTTGAAGAACTTCCTGCGAATCTGGATTCGTTACCATTACTTTCCCGATACTGATGCATAGAATCCCATAACTAACATAAAAATACCACAAGTCTTGAAATTTTTCAATGAAAACACAGTCTCTAACCACATACACAACCTTAAAACACCTGATCATTACATGTAAAATCTTGAACACATTAGAATCATTCTCGAAAGTCATTCACCCTTATTTAACTGCAAATTACCTGACTCAACGAACAGAATCACTCGTGCCTTATTGGCACTCCGATACTGCAAAATGAGATCCTCAACCCAATACAACCAAGCGACTTCCTGCTCTATGCACCGAGCATTCTTTACCAATAACAATTCTAGACATTCCGTGATTCTCATACCCTGTGGAACATTACTCGTGCCATTCTCGGCTCAATTTCCGCAACCAGAACTGATCCGCCAACATGCCTCAGACCGGAACCATCACAGCACATCACCGTGCAATCAGCTAATCAACAGCAATCTCCCCAACTTGGCTCGAGGCCATATATCAAGACACACTCAACAACTCATAACACTTTTACTCTAATGATGCCACAATACCATAGTGAGATTAAACTCAAATAATTTACAGGTTTGTGAAAACACAGATCATCTAGTACTGAAATCCTCTGCAATTCTTGCATTTATCCCCACGTCAGTTGAGTCCACTCTTTTAAGCGACCCGAATTTTTCAAATTTCAACACGTACTCTTCAATTACACATGAGATCTTCTAACATACACATAAGGATCATACCACTTAAGAACACTCTGCAGGAGATAACCCACCTGCTTTGCCTCAATTTAGTATTTTCAGCATGCCTTCCACCATCATATACGTTACACAGTTATTTAGTCTTCCTGGGTCTGAACTCATACTGCCAAATGTAATGCACTACTCTCCCTAACTAGGAGACACGATAATATTCTTAACACGCCCATATTCGGGCTACACATCGAATCACAATAGGAATCGAATCACTTAACAGTTCATCTGTTATCCAGCAGACTTCTTTGTCACTACCAAGTCATATAGATACATCTCGCAGTACTAACATACTCATCACATGAATACCAAACCGCCATTCCGGCTAATAGGGACAATATCGAACATATAAGTTCAAAACACTTGCTCACATAATCAGCACCTCGGTGCTCAAGCCATAGGCAAAGATCCGGCCTCAAGTCCTCCAGAATGGCCCAACATCAACTCACGGAGATCACATCTCGCCCCTTGATCGGGGAATCACAAGCCATCAAGGCACATACAATACTGAGCGCTCATGTGCGCATACAGACGTGTGGAAGAAATTTCAAGAGTATATCTCAAGCTGAATCAAGTACGCACGATAAGAATTCCAAGAAAGTGAAGTTTTCCTAAAGGTTCTGCAGCCTCTCAAGGATAAATACAGACGTCTCTGTACCGATCCGCGAGACTCTACTAAACCTGTTCATGACTCATGAGACCTAGTAACCTAGGCTCTGATACCAACTTGTCACGACCCAATTTTCAAACCCGGTCGTGATGGCGCCTCTCATAAAGACAAGGCCAACCAACTAACCCAAATCGTCTCTTTAACAATTATTAAATATAATGAATGGATAAATACAGCTTAACGACAATAATAACCAGTATTTGCAACTCAACATAACTTGACCGGGGTGTCACAAGTCACGAGCATCTAAAGAAAACCTGGACACAACTACAGGGCCAATAATATACAAGAAATAAATTTCAAAATTCTAAAGACAATGTCCGATGCTGCGAACGCTGGCGGTCACCTTGCTCAGCTCCAATAGTAATACGTTCAATCAGCTAATAACCCGCTACCGGGTGAACAATACCTGCAACTGCACGTGAGGTGCAGGGAGTAAAGTGAGTACTCCAACTCAGTGAGTAATAAGAGTAAATAATAACTGAGCGGCAAGAAATCATGTAAGAGCATTTCACCATGCTATATAGGGCAGTACAACCCTTTGAGAAAATAGTAAACCGTGAAAATCCTTTAGAAATATTTGGTTCAGTAAAAAAAACCTCTTTTGAAAATATCCTTTTCCAACAGTCAAGCATATGAATGCGATATTAGATAGTGCAAGTCGGCACATAAGTCAGCCCCTCGGGCACAGCACTCCACCAATAAATAACACCAGGGTATCTGGTAAACAGTGCACGAAGTAGCATGGACGCCAATGAAATGAGAGTGCTGAATGTCATGACACGTAGTACAAATAGAAACCAATGCATGAATGCAATGCAATGCACATGACCGCTGCGGCGCGCAGCCCGATCCATTTGGGTACCCGCGCTCACTGTGGGGGTTCAGACTCCGAAGGGGCTCCTACAGCCCAAGCGCAATATCAATATCACACCGCTGCGGCGCGCAGCCCGATCCATCATCAGTCCAGAAATGTACATATAACACTGCTGCGGTGCGCAGCCCGATCCATGCTCAGTTCAGAAATGCACATAAGCCACTAGGGCAATATTCAAATAACAGTTCTCAGTTTCGAATGTTAAAAATATGTAGTTTAAGTTTTAAAACATTAGAAGTATGACTGGACATTTCAAAACAGTGTTTAACTCAGGACTGAAATCATTTAACATGCTAAGTATCATGGAAACAGTGATAATAGTCCAAATTATGATGATAACAAGTAGTTCAGTCAAATACGCGATAAAAATCAATGCCCGGGACGGACCAAGTCGCAATCCCCAACGATGCTCTACCCCACGCTCATATCCGGCGTGCAAGTCACCTCAATACAGCACTATGATGTGCAAACCCGGGGTTTCAAACCCTCAGGATATCGTTTACAAGCATTACTCACCTCGAACCGGCAAAATATCTAGCCCGCGACGCCTTTGCCCCTCAAACCAGCCTCCACGCACGTCGAATCTAACCAAAATTAGAGCGAATACATCACAATATGCCAATGGAACAATACCCAATCGAAATGTAGCAAAATCCGAGTCCCGGGCCCACTTCTCAAAAAATTACAAAACTCACATCATCGGATTCCTCGTCTCGCCACGAGTCCGTACATATCAAATTTACCAAAACCGGAGTCCAAATGCTCCTTCAAATCCCCATTTACATTCTCAAAATTTCAAGCCCTAATTCATCAATTTTAGGCTTAATTCCATGAATTTCTCGGTAGATTTCACAATAAAAACGAGTTTTAGGTTCAAAAATCTTACCTCCAATCGATTTTCCTTGAATCCCTCCTCAATTTGCTCTCCCAAGCTCCAAAATCGCTCAACAATGGAGGAAAAATGACATAAGCTCGCAGATGAAATATTAAATAAAGCCCTTCTGCCCAGCGACTTTCGCTTATGCGGGACCGCTTCTGCGGCTAAAACACCGCTTATGCGGATTTTCATTTAAAATCCAACTTCCGCCTTTGGGACTCATTTTCCACTTCTGTGGATTACCCAAGACCGCTTCTGCGGTTATTCACTCGCTCCTGCGGACCCGCTGATGCGAAAAGGGTCCGTTTCTGCGGAACTACTCTACCATACCACCGACCGCTTATGCGATGACTCACCCACTTCTGCGGAATCGCTTCTGTAGTCCATTTCCGCAGAAGCGGAAATACTTGATGACAGCAACAACAGACTTGAAGCAAACTTCAAAACTCTCGTTTAACCACTCGAATTCACCCCGAGGCCCCCGGGACCTCAACCAAAATCACCAATACATCCTAGAACCTCATTCAAACTTGTTCCAACCCTCAAAACGCATCAAACAACGCTAAAACCATTAAATCACATCGGATTCAAGCCTAAGTTTCTTAAAAACTTCCGAATTGCTCATTCGATCAAAAGTCCGACCAAAATACCTCCGAATGACCTGAAACTTTACACACCTCTCAAAAATCATCTAACGGAGCTACTGCAACTTTCAAAATTTTATTCCGACCATCGGATCAAAATCTCACCTATCAACCGGATTTCGCCAAAATACTAACTCGCCAATTCAAGCTTAATTCTACACAGGACCTACAAAATCAATTCCGATCACGCTACTAAGTCACAATTCATCCCCCGGAGCTAACCAAATCACCGGAAATCACATCCGAGCCCTCTAACTCAATAGTCAACATTCGGTTGACTTTTCCAACCTAAGCTTTCCTTAAAAAGACTAAGTGTCTCATTTCTTATCAAAACCAATCCAAATCAACTCTAACACACCACATACTGATAACGAAACATGAAGAAGCATAAAAAGGTGGAAACGGAGCAATAACACATGAGACGATGGGTCGGGTCGTCACAAAATCACAGCAACATAATTATCATAGGTTATATGACTACAACCATATTAGTGAATGGACTTATATGGTTGCTATAGGCGGATATGTATGAAATTAATATAAATGGCTAGTATATAAACGGTCGGTATTACTAAGAATCACAACGATATAATTATCATGGGTTATATGACTACAACCATATTAGTGAATGCACTTATATGGTTAATATAGACCGATATGTATGAAATTAATATAAACGGCTATTATATAAACAGTCGATATTACTAAGAATCACAACGATATAATTACCATAGGTTATATAACTTCAATCATATTAGTCAATGGACTTATATGGTTGCTATAGGTCGATACGTATAACCATAATAAATTAAGTTATGTAAATGACTATTATATAAACGGTCGATATTACTAAGAATCACAACGATATAATTAGCGTAGGTTATATGACTACAACCATATTAGTCAATGAACTTATATGGTTGCTATAGGCCAATACGAATGACCTTAATGAATGAAATAATATAACCGGCTATTATACAAGCGGCCGATATTACTATGAATTACAACGATATAATTAGCATATGTTATATGACTACAACCATATTAGTTAATTGATTTATATGGTAGTTATAGGCCGATACGAATGACCTTAATATAAACAACTATTATATAAACGACTATTTGACATGTACCTCATCAACGGGCTATTCGGCAACCACCTCATCAACGGGCTATTCGACAACCACCTCATCAACGTCTATTATAAGTTTGTATACCGTATAAAAAATAATATTATGTATAGATACTAGACTTTTGATCTTCCCGTCGTATAAATTATATATTTTTAAAAAAACACGTAATAGTATAGGTATACATATACGAAGGCTTTTGATATTCTCATCTGTATGAATTTTATTTAAATATAAAATAATTACGTAATAGTATAGGTATACATACGAAGTTGGTTGATCTTCCCATGAAAGAATGATGATTTATGGGATCAATATTTCGAGATAATCAATATTTATTAACTAATTTTGGAGGAAAAATGGCCATTAAACCAAATATGAAATAAAGGACTTTACTGATATTTCACCAGTGTAGTCGTTGTAAAAAAATAGTCGAAAAGTCACTTAAAATGGAACGAAGGAAGTAGTCACTTTGGAAGCAGACAACACCGGAACATGAAACCTTGGACGAATACAATGGCAATACGAGTTTGTCATAATTTTAATGGACCGTTCCTTCTTTTTTTTCTAAAACTCATTATTGCACTTAAGTAAAGAAGAAATAAATGCTATTTTTCTAATTTTTATGTCATTATTTCACACATTTTTAAAGAATACTAACAATTCGTCTGTATAAAACTTTGCTTACAACACGGATCGTTCCAAAATATAAGGAATTTTACCTTATCAAAATCCCTCTCAAAAGGAAATACATTTAATTTAGTAGTACTAATAAAATTAGTTTTCCATATTCCAATAGTTATGCACCAAGTTATAATTCTCTTTCCTAGAAAAAAGAAGGAATAAAAAGACTATGTCGGTTATAAGTCCCTATATATAAGAATGATACCCTAAACCCTTTAAAACCAGATCTCTATATTTGTGTGAAAACAGGTTGAAGTGGAGACGATGATCTACACAACGACCATACGTGTCAATAATAAAGACACTATATTGGAGACGTTATGGCATGGTAGACGTCTTTCTAATTATTCAGATGAGGCCCCAGTTAACAACTGGGTATCTATGATCAAAAAAATTCAAGAAAAGAAGAGAGAAAAGACATTAATCATTAGTCTTTTGGCCGATCGTAGTGAACATTACAGGAATAGCACTTTTTTATGGAGAGACGATTGGCTAGACCACTTATCAAAAAATCCCTTTGAGCTATTACAAGTATGTGTTGATAATCACTGCCTTTTTCATCAAACCGAGATTCCAACAAATAAGATTCATCTTTATCGTAAATATAGTCCCCCAACTTCTCTCTTGAAACTTCTCTCTGATAACAAGACTATAGTAGTTGGCATAGGGATTGAGAATGTGGCCAAGAAACTTGAGAACGATTTTAATATAAAGATTTGGCAAGTGGGTTGATTTGAGAATTGAGGCTAGAAAAAAGGGTTATGGTCAAATTGGTAATAATTGTAGTGTGGTGACATTGGCTAAGAAGGTTTTGGGTGATGAATGGGATGTGAAGGAGCCTACTAACATGAACTGGTGGGCAAATGCAGATTATGGCTTTCAAGACTTTCTTTCAGATGACAAGGTTAAATTTGGATCGTTGGAAACTTTTCTTGCCTATAGAATTGGCACAAAGTTGTTAAAAGATTAATTTAATTACTAGGTTATTATTGTTAATGTTTTATTTTTCCCACTATGTTTTAGGTTAATTTCGTATTTGTAGTTGAGGACTCTCTTTTCTATATAATTCTTGTTTACTAGTTCTTTTCTAGGATGGTCATTATATGTTCTTTGCATTTCCATACGTATATTTCCAAGCATTTTTTTTCTTTCTTTGAAAAGATATTACTGCTTGAAAGAATTCTAAGGAGAAAACAATAGAGAATTTCCTGTGTGTTTATTCAATTGTTGTATAGCTACTTATACACATAAAGGGAATCAAAAATTGTTATGCTACTATACAGGTGTATTGTTCCTATTAGTCTAGTTCTAACTAATTGTATATCTGTACAAGAATATAAAAAAAACAGACTTGTTATGCTAACACGTGCTCACATTCACAAGAATTAGAATCCTAAGTTTGTAGGTGTATTGAATCAACGGTGATGATCAATTAATTCCATATGAGATGAATGCTTGTGATTGCTCTGATTTGGACGGCTGAGATTTGCTGATTTGTGAGAGAACAAAACACTTTGGTTGTTCCGACAAAACCCATTTTCGTTTGGACCAAGCCCTAAATACTCTCTCTCATCTGAAACCTTTTCCTTATCTTCATCTATATCTGCCATGGCCATGGATGTTGAATAATTAGCTTCAACACCCCCCCTCCCCAAGTTGGAGGGGGTATGAACCACTCCCAACTTGCCAACAATGGAGCTGTGAGAGGGCCCAGCCAAGGGCTTCGTGAAAATGTCCGCCAACTGCGATTTGGACGGAACAAAAGAGAGGGAGATGATTCCGGCCAAAAATTATTGTCGGACAAAGTGACAATCCAGTTCCACGTGTTTGGTACGCTTGTGAAAGACTGGATTTTTTGCGATGTGAATGGCCGCTTGACTATCGGAGAAGAGATTGATGGGCAAGGAAGGAGAAATGGAGAGGTCATTCAGTAAGCGTACCAACCAGTTAATTTCAGTTGTAACCCTTCTCATCGAACGATACTCTGCTTCAGCAGAGGAAAGAGAGACTGAAGATTGTTTCTTTGACTTCCATGAAACAGGGGATCCGCCCAGGCTGATGAAGAATCCACTAATAGATTTTCGAGATTGAGGACAAGATCCCCAATCGGAATCACAGAAAGCCAACAGCTGGAAATTAGATCGTGAATTCAAAAATAAGCCCAAACCAGGGTCCTTGAGGAGGTATTTGAGACAGTGATAGGCAGCATCTAGGTGAGGCTTGCGAGGAGTTTGCATGAACTGGATGAGGTGCTGCATAGCAAAAGAGAGATTTGGCCGAGTGTGGGTGAGGAAGTTTAATTTCCCCAACAGTCTGCGATAAAAGGTGGGATCTTGAAGCAAGGTTCCCTGATCTGAACGAAGCTTTTGATTGGGATCTAAAGGAGAAGAAGTTGGTTTCATCTCCATGCAGTCAAACTCAGATAAGAGATCCAAGGTATAACATTTCTGAGTTAAAATGATACCATGTTTCTCTCTGATAATTTCAAAGCCTAAAAAATAATGTGCTTCTCCAAGATCCTTAATTTTGAACTCAGAATCAAGAAAAATCTTAAGTTCTTCCTGCTCATTGTAGTCATTTCCTGTGATCAGAATATCATCAATGTAGATAGCAAATATAGTAGTATTCTCTGCTGATTTCTTAAAAAAATAAAGAGTAATCATTTAAGGAATGTGAATACCCTTTGAAATTCAGGGCTGCGGTGAGCCTTGCATACCTTGTCGTGAGGCTTGTCGCAGCCCATATAGGGATTTCTTCAAAAGACACATATGATTGGGTGAAGGTGGAGATGTTCCCGCTGGGAATTTCATGTATACCTCTTCCTGCAAATCTCCATGCAGGAAGGCATTGTTCACATCCAATTGTGATACTTGCCATCCTTTCTTTGTTGCAATAGTAAGGAGACATCTGATTATTTTCATCTTGACAACTGGAGAAAAAGTTTTATTGAAGTCTATGCTTTCTCTTTGTGTGTCTCCCCTAATAACCAAGCGAGCCTTGAACCTTTCCAAAGAACCATCTGATTTGTATTTTACTCTATAGACCCATTTGCAGGGAAGGGCTTTCTTCCCAGCAGGTAAAGGGACTACTTCCCAAGTCTTGTTAAAATTAAGAGCCTCTAATTCCCTGTCCATGGCCTCCTGCCATCTGGATGTAACATTGCTTGTGAATAGGAGGTAGGTTCTGTGAGGTAAGCAGTGGAGTTAATTAGATATTGGTTGGCAAATGAAAGAGTTGTAAAGGGTAGCATATTAGGCTGAACTGGTTCCATGAAACAGGAGCGAGTTAGATCAGCTAGGAATACTGAATTGCAAACATAGTCCTATAGGTATGCTGGTGTGTTATGTGTTCTGGTAGATTTTCTAATTTCTGGCAGGGTCATGGGTAAGGGAGAATGGGAATGAGGTCTTGAGTGAGGAGTAGAGGATGGTTGAGGTGTAATAGGCATGTCTTGGTGGATGGACTGGGATGTTGATGTAGAGTGTTTCATGGATGTGGCAGGAATATGGGAAATACGGTCTGAGAGGGGATCATATTATGTTGGTGAGGGAATGGGAAAGATGGAGGGTGAAGATAAGTTGGTATAGGCAAAAGGATATTGGTTTTCATAAAATTGAACATCCCTTGAAACTGATACCCTTTTTGTATCTAAATCCAGAACCTTATACCCTTTTTGCCCCAAAGGGTATTCCAAAAACACACAAGGCTTTGCCCTGAGATCAAACTTGCCTCTCCCACTAGACAAAGTAGACAACCAAAACATTTGAATGATTCATAAGATGGTTAACAACACAAAATAAGGTGAGCTACCTTTGAGCACCTTAGAAGGTAGCCTATTGATCGGGTAAGTAGCAGTCAAGACACACTCTCCCCAGTAGATTAGAGGAACTTTAGACTGAAATAGCAAGGCCCTTGCAATTTTCAAGAGATGTCTATGTTTCCTCTCAACCACCCCATTCTGCTGAGGTGTGCCCACACATGATGTTTGGTGCAATATTCCCTGTGAAGCAAGGAAAGCTGCTTCCTGAGAACCTTTGCCAAGCTTAAATGCATTATCTGTTCTCAGTTTCTGCACCTTCATCCCAAATTGTCTCTCCGCCATTGTAAATAAATTCTTCAGTAGACCAAAAGCACTCATGAGAAAAGTCCAGGTTGCTCTACTGTAGTCATCCATAATAGTTAAGAAATATTTGAAACCATTATAAGTGGTCACCTTGTAGGGACCCCAAACATTAACATGAATTAACTCAAAAGGCCTTATTGTTTTAATTTGACTTAGAGTAAAGGAAATTCTGGTTTGCCTAGCCTTAGGACAGATATCACAGAAACATTCAGATTTAGAGGGCAAAGATATAAAACTGAGATGCTTCATTGATGAAAAAGGCAAATGCCCCAGTCTAACATGCCAAAGGCTTACATCTAAAACTACATTTGCTGAGAAAGGAAAAGAAACTGATAATTCACTAAAGACATTTTGACTTGAGGAAAGAGTTCGCTCTACTTCTGTTCTATTTTTAACTTGAGTTGGCTCCGAAAGGTAAAGACCTTCCCTAGCTTCACCAAAAACTTGTGCCTTCTTCATTAAAAGGGCCTGCAGGAAACAGTAGGAAGAAGTGAAAAAGAGGATTGTCTGAAATTGCAAACAAAACCTGTTAACAGACAATAAGTTGTATCTGAAACTAGGCACATGCAATACATTTTCTAGGATGTAATCAGGCAAAATAGCAATCCTTCCTATGTGAGTGACTGTGACTTTGAATGAATTAGGTAAGTTTATATTCAAAGGGACTGATAGAGCTGTTAAAGAAACAAAGGCATTAGAGTCAAAGCACATGTGCTCAGAGGCCCCAAAGTCAATAATCCATGTACTAGAATTGAAAACTGAAAAACAAGTTCCTAAATATCTTGCAATAGTACTAGCAACAACATTGACATTAATTTCTGCTCCTGAGTTTCTTGTGTCTGCAACTTTGACTTGTTTGATCATCTGCATCAGCTGAGAGAACTGCCCCTATGATAGGTGTTGATTTATTATTTCAGATTGGTTAGCATTGTTATGTTCTGTTTGCTCCACTTGAAATGCTCCATTTCCCCTGATTTGCATTGGATTTCCTTTTGTAAACTCAAAGTCTTCTGGAAATCCAATTATTCTATAACAATCATTCACAGTGTGTCTAACTTTTTTGCAATGACTACATGAAACATTTGGGTTAAACTTGCTTTTCTTTCCTTTGAAGGTTGAACTCTTCTGAACAAAACTGTTGGTTCCTTTTTGTATGTTGTTTGCAGATTTTGGATACTGAGCATATCCTTTTTGAGTTTGTTTTCCTCCTCTTTGTGCAAAGTTGCTTTGGTTTGTGACATTAAAAGCTGATGCCTCGGGGAAAATGAGTGGGTTGGCATATATTTCTCTTTGGCTTTCATCTTGTAGAACAAGAGAATATGCATGATTTATGTTTGGTAAAGGATTCATCATGATAATGTTTCCCCTTGCTTGCCCATAACTGTCATTTAGACCCATAAGAAATTGAATGAGTCTCTCATCTTCTAGTGATTTCTCTAGTCTCTGTTTCCCTTCACATACATATAAGCAACTGCATTTCACATCACAGTTTAGTGAATCCTACTCATCCCACAATCGTTTGAGTTTTGTGAAATAGCTTGCTATGTCATTTGTTCCTTGGACTAACCCTGACAATTATTTTCTTAGGTGATAAAGCTTAGCTCCATTTGACTGACCAAATCTGTGTTCTAAACTTGTCCACAGATCCTTAGCAGATTTTGAGTATATGACATTGTCCCCTATGTCTTTGGATAGTGAGTTGAGCAGCCAAGATGTGACCATGTCATTACATCTACTCCAGGGCTGGAAATCCTTTGAAACAACAGCTGGAGCAGGGCAAGCACCATTGATGAATCCTATTTTGTTCTTGGCTGAAAGGGCTATGAGAACTGACCTTCTCCAACCTTGAAATCCTATCCCATCAAAGACAGAATTGATAAGCGACATTCCTGGTGCATCAGAGGAATGAAGAAAGTAAGAATGATTTGAGTCAATGATGGGTACTGCACCAGTAGTCGTTTGAGTGATCGTTTGCTCAGTGTTATCAGGCATGATTCAAGACTTGCACATATCAAGCAAAGGAGAAGATGATGGATCGAGCCTCTAAAGCTATGATACTATGAAAGAATTCTAAGGAGAAAACAGTAGAGAATCTCCTGTGTGTTTATTCAATTGTTGTATAGCTACTTATACCGATAAAGGGAACCAAAATTTGTTATGCTACTGTACAGGTGTATTCTTCCTATTAGTCTAGTCCTAACTAATTGTATATCTATACAAGAATATAAAAAAAACAGACTTGTTATGCTAACACGTGCTCACATGCACAAGAATTAGAATCCTAAGTTTGTAGGTGTATTGAATCAACGGTGGTAATCAATTAATTCCATATGAGATGAATGCTTGTGATTGCTCTGATTTGGACGGCTGAGATTTGCTGATTTGTGAGAGAACAAAACACTTTGGTTGTTCCGACAAAACCCATTTTCGTTTGGACCAAGCCCTAAATACTCTCTCTCATCTGAAACCTTTTCCTTATCTTCATCTGTATCTACCATGGCCATGGATGTTGAATAATCAGCTCCAACTCTGCTACTGCAATTGAACAATGGTAAATATTTACCTACACACGATGTTTACACCAAAGCAATTTAACTAGGCAAAATACCTTAAACCACCTTGTCTTAATGGATACACTCACCTGCTACGTGGATTTTTTTGTCTATGTGATATTTTTCTGAAAAATAAAATATTTTTTTACCTTTTTAAGAATATTACTTTTTAGATAAAAATTTTCGAATACAATTTATAATAAAACTTGGATACTACATTTTTTAGGCTAAATATTTGTGTTTGGCCAAAAATAACAAAATTTTAATTAATCTTTTTTTGAATTTGACCTGAAAATAAAGATTTATACGATTGAAATAAATAATCAAGGCATCTAAAAAATTATAAAAAAATACGTAGTTTGAAATTAATTATTTTGGCTATAATATTTTATATAGCTCTAAATTATGATGCTCTAATTTTTAATTTTTATTTTTTACAGATTTTACCTAAAAGAGTAAAAATACACAGTTAAAATAAATAGTCATTACATCAAAAGAAGAAATAAAAAAGAGTATACAATTGTAAGAAATTATAAGTGCAATTGTACACTCTTTTTATTTCTTCATTTGATGCAATGGCTATTTATTTCAACTATGTATTTTGTATAACTTTTTAGATGCCTTGATTATTTATTTCAATTGTATAAATCTTTATTTTTAGGTCAAATTCAGAAAAGATTAACTAAAATTTTATTATTTTTTGCCAAAAAAAATATTTAGCCTAAATAATGTAGTTATATCCAAGTTTTATTATAAATTTTATTCGAAATAAATTATCTAAAAAATTAATATTCTTAAAAAGGTAAAAGAAATATTTTATTTTTCAAAAAAATGCCATAGACAGAGAAATCCACGTGACATGCGAGTGCACCCATACTTTTTGCCACATCAGCATCTAGGGGGTAATGGCCCTCAAAAGACCAAGTTGAGAGGGGTAATTAAGACCGGGCATAGTTCGGGGAGGATACTAATAATCTGATCCAAATTTAGTGGTGATTTAAGGTATTTTGCCATTTAACTACTGTAGCCTTGCGATTGCAATAAGCATTGTTTTACAATTGATTGCTTATGTTTTCCTGAGTAGGAGGTCTATTGGAAACATATTGTATATCCTCACAAAGCAGGGTAAGATCTGCGTACACATTACCCTCCTCAGATCCCACGATGTGAGATGATATTAGGTATGATATTGTTGTTATTGTTATTGTTATTGCAATTGAACTACGCTAGGCAAGCGATTGGACAAGGAAGGTACAAGTCCAAATCTCACGAAATGTCCTCACTTTTTTTTTCCTCTTTGAAAATATACCACTTCCATTGCAATTGAACTCCTCTAGGGAACTACTCTAAGTAATCGATTGGACAAGGAATGTACAAGTCAAAAGATGTCCTCCCTTCTTTCCTTTTTTCGAGTTCGGAACCAAAATATTATCTTTTTCAATTCAAAACACTTTTTTAGGTGTAAAAAAAATAGTTGTCAAAATATATAAAACGTAGTTTTAAACCGCGTTTTACCTTAACGGTCATTTGGGATGTTAAGGTAAAACGCGGTTGAAAACCAATTCATGTACATAAACGCGGTTGAAAATCACATTTTACCATAATTCTCCTTTTCATGTCAACTCAGTATAAACAGCAAAACTGGGGACCCATCCTGAAACTAGGTCCCTCACATCATTAAATGAGGGGGAAGTAAAAAACACTATTATTGATGTGTGGGACCCAGTTTCAAGATGGCCCCAGCTTTGTTGTTTATACTTAGTTGAAATGAAACGGAGAATTATGGTAACATGTGATTTTCAACCGCGTTTTGTAAAACGTGGTTTTCAATCTCGTTTTTGTAAAATGCAGTTTTCAACTGCATTTTACCTTAACGTCCCAAATGGCAGTTAAGGTAAAATGCGGATCAAAACCGCATTTACATATTTTGGTTAAAAAAAATTCACACCTAAAAAAGTGTGTCACACCTCCTTTTTACGCTATTACACCATCGTAAGGGCGTAGTAAAGGGAGTTTTTCCAATTAAAGGACAATCGAAACGGGATTCGTTATTAAGAGATTCAGAGTCGCCACTTGGGAGATTTATGGTATCCCAAGTCACCGATTGAAATCCCGAATCGAGGAAAAGATTGACTCTGTATTATAGTCTGCGAACCAGAAATCCGGATACGGAATTTTGTTAACCCGGGAGAAGGTGTTAGGCATTCCCGAGTTCTGTGATTCTAGCACGGTCGCTCAACTGTTATATCCGGCTTAATTATCTAATTTAATACATATTTTAACTTATGTGCTTTTTAACTGTAAACCGCTTTTATTATTATATTTAAAGAAAATTGAACGTTGTTTAAAATATGTTTTTAGATCGCGTCACATGAAATGCACCCGCAATCCGAAACACATTTTATCCAACATTTTAGGATTTGGATTTGGGTCATATGAAATGCACACCCGAGATTAGGAAGGTAAAACTATTAAAGGCGCACCTAAAGTGACTAGCACGTTATTATCTTTGGGGAAAGCCGTGAAATTCACTAAATGGTCCATCCCGAATTCTAAAGGTTTTATTTATACATTTAACGAGGGCCCCGCAATTTGTGTTTTTATTTGGCGAGGCTCGTCTCATTCTTTATTTGAGGATATCCTAAAGCGACTATGATTTTCTATTTATTTTGTCTCTAAAAATAAAGAAAAGACCCTAATTACTTAATATTACAAAATCGGGTTTCAAGTTCAAGTCCGGGTCCAAACAAAAGGAAACACCTTCTAGTTTGAACCTGCTACCCTAACTTAAAATCTGCCACCTACCGTTTCGAATATTAACAAACCAGCTGCCATTTCGATCTAATTCAAACTTAGCTTTATTAGATGAATTGGACTATTGGAATTAACTATGTGTAGTACAAAGTCATTTTTTTGAACTCTTTTTACGACTTGCTGGAGAATGCGTCAATGCTTGAAAAAAAACTGACATCAGGCATAACATTAATCACTAACATTTGAGAACTATCATTGTCACACCTCCTTTTTTCGAACTTTACTATACCCCGGGGAAGGGATATAATAAAGAAGGAGTTTTTCCACATAAAGGACAATCGAAACGGGATTCATTTTATTTAGATTCAGAGTCGCCACTTGGGAGATTTATGGTATCCCAAGTCACCGGTTTGAATCCCGAATTGAGAAAAAGGTTTGACTCTGTTTAACAGTCGCGAACCAGAAATTCGGGTAAGGAATTCTGTTAACCCGGAAGAAGGTGTTAGGCACTCCCGAGTCTCGTGGTTCTATCACGGTCGCTCAACTGCTATATTTGGCTAAAATTGATTATAATACATGTCAAACTACAGTGCAATTTTAAAGTTATTTACCGCTTTTTGTCAATTATTATTTATTTAAGAAAGTGAACGTCGTTTAAGAAAATATTTTCGGATCACGTCACATGAAATGCACCCGGATCCTCGACATATTCTTATTCAACGTTTTCGAATTTGGATTTGGGTCGCATGAAATGCACACCCGTATTAGGAAGGTAAGATTATTAAAAATTGCGCCTAAAGCGACTAACGTGTTGTTATCTTTTGGGAAGGCCGTGAAATTTGCTAAACGACCTATCCCGAATACTAAGTATTCTTTAGTAATTAATTAATGAGGGCCCCGCAATTTGTATATTTGTTTGGCGAGGCTCGTCTCATTTTTATTTATTAAAGGCCAAACTAAAGTAGCTAAGTTTTCTATTTTTTGTTTTGTCTCTAAAGGATCAATTAATCCACGATTATAAATTTAAATCTCGAATTCAAGTCTGAATTCAAACAAAAGGGTAAAACCTTTTAGCTTAAACCCGCTACCTAATTCAAGACCCAATTACATAATTATGGATTAATTTTTATATTCCTAATTATTTGAAAATTTTCTGATTTATAACAAATAATGGGCTTACAAGTTGGATTTATATTTAACAAGGCCTATCAAATAAGATCTTAGAATTTGCTATTTTAATAAGCTAATGCCAAATCTGGGCCTCGAAACAGGCCCACTTCATGAGCTGAAAATCGAAGTTGGGCCAATCTGTGTGTAATTGAGGCCCAAACGTGTCTAGAAAACGAAAAAGAGTAAAGGTAATTCCATTTAATCAAACACTTACTATATTAACTTTTTAATGAACATTCTAATTACTGAAATTATTACATGAACTAAAACCTTGATTTAAATTTGATTAGCGTTAATGTCACCTTTAATCAGTACATATTTTTGAATAACAGGAACAGTAATTGATTCAAATTATATGAACTAACACTCAGCAATTCATACGAATTTTTTATGCATCATACTTACACTGTATTTGCAACCTGAGATCTGATTTTTTTTAAATTAACAACATCCTATCAAATATTCTAATTACCTATAAAGAGCCTATTGATTCAGAAGCTATTGTTTTATACATCAAACTCGAGTAAAAATAAGAACAAACGATGATCATAGATTCCAGTTAATTCAAACTAACACTACTCATTCATATAATCAAAGAAGTAAGCACATTGTTTAATAGTTCACAGTCTATTAGTCCTTAATTACAATACCATACAGTTATAACCTTATGATCATTTCTACTCCCTAATCAGATACAAACTAATATCAACATACAATTAGCTATTAAATGAAAAATGCACTAGAATTGTTCGTTAATTGAAAATGAAAATCAGCAGTGTACCTGTAACGACCCGACCGGTCATTTTGAGCACTAGCGCTCCGTTCAGTAGGCGGAGGCCATGAACAACTTCATTTCAGGTATTATGACTTGTACGCGTGGTCGGAATTGAATTTCGAGAAGTCCAGAGTTGATTTGGGAAGATAATTCTCATTTCAGAAGCTTAAAAGAATGAGCTAGGATTGGAATTTTGAGTAAACGATCTCGGAATCGGGATCTGAAGGTTCCAGCAGGTTCGTATGATGATTTCGGACTTGGGCGTATGCCCGGATTGGGTTTTGGATAACCCTGGAGCGTTTTGGCGCCTATTGTGGAAGTTAGTATTTTAGAAGAAATTTTATAAATTTGGTTTGAAGTGAATTTTGGTGTTATCAACATCCGTTTGGACTTCCGAGACTGTGAATAGCTCCGTATAGTGATTCTGGAGTTGGGGGCGCGATCAGAAGTGAATTCGGAGGTCCGT
>MU760058.1:8760-24510 GCA_026770625.1 Nicotiana glauca
GTGGTAGCTGATCAGTATGAGGAAGGACATCCATGCCCCCAACCTTTCTTATCCAATTCTTCGATCATGGTAGCCAAGGAAATGATTAGACATGGTTTCAAACAAGGAAAAGGGTTGGGAAAAGCTTTGCAAAGAATAGCTGAACCGGTAACACTCCCTGCAGCAAAAAAGTACTTCGGGATAGGCTTCCATCCTACCCCGGATGATGAGAAATAGGTCAATGAAAGAAAGAAAGATGGATGGATTTTCTGCAACCACTTCCACATCTCTACGAGACCTTTGTCAAACCCAAGTACGACATAGAAGAGGATGATAAGGTGTTCATGGCGGATGAAATAGAAGATATCTGTGGAGCTATGAGGCAAATGCTTTATGAAACCAATATGGTCGAGCCAGGGGAAGGGACTAGCACCGCTAAGGTGCTCTACATGGGACCAGATGCCAAACTCCAAAATTGGAAGGCTACGCCTTTCCCGATCAGGCGGGAGTCCCTGTAGACTAGCCTTGTCACCTTTACTGCATCTCGGGTTATTTCAGGGTGTAACTCGGATGTTTCTTTTAGTTTCTTTTCTTTTGAATTCATGAATGTAAACCCTATTATCTTCCTAAAATTCCAAGAAATGAAATCAATATTTCATCGTCCATTTTCTCTTTAGTCTCTCTGATTTTGTTATTTTTTCCTTTTATCTTTTCTTTTCAGTTATAATAATGCGGCTTTAAAAAACATGACATGCTTGCAGACTTCATGACCCAACTCAAACACGCTGTCTAACTGTGAAATAATGAATCAAGAACCAGAATATGATGAAGAGGAGGATTTTAGGGAAATAAACCGAGAATTGGAACAATTTGAGAACAAACCTAAGCCAAATCTGAATGACACTGAATCGGTTAATTTGGGAGCTTCCGAAGAAATAAGGGAAACCAAAATAAGCATTTACATAGATGAGAAAACTCGAGATGCAATAATCCAACTCTTGGTTGAGTTTAAAGATGTGTTTGCTTGGTCGTATGATGATATGCCAAGACTGAGTATGGATCTAGTGGTGCACAAACTGCCAATTTACCCCGATTGTCCTCTAGTGCAACAAAAGCAAAGAAAGTTTAAAACCAATATCAGTGATAAGATCAAAGAAGAAATCACAAAACAGTTGAAAGCAGGGGTAATCCGGGTAGTCCGATATACTACATGGTTAGCCAATATGGTTCTCGTGTCGAAGAAAGATAGGAAGACCCGGGTGTGTGTGGACTACAGAGATTTGAATAGGGCAAGTCCCAAAGATAATTTTCTGCTACCCAACATTCATATCCTTGTTGATAACTGTGCCAAACATGAAATACAGTCCTTCATAGATTGTTACGCAGGATATCACCAAGTGCTGATGGATGAAGAAGACGCTGAGAAAACAACTTTCACCACACCCTGGGGCACTTACTGCTATCGGGTCATGCCATGAAGAATGCTGGGGCAACCTATATGAGAGCCATGACTGCCATTTTCCATGACATGATGCACCAAGATATAGAGGTGTATATAGATGATGTAATCATCAAGTCCCGAACTCAGAATGACCATGTTCGAGATTTGAGAAAGTTCTTTGAGAGGCTGCACAAGTATGATTTGAAGCTGAATCTAGCCAAATGTGCCTTTGGATTTCCATCAGGCAAGCTCTTGGGTTTCATAGTCAGTAGAAGAGGGATCGAGCTAGATCCAACAAAGATAAAAGCTATTCGTGATCTACCCCCTCCAAAAACTAAGAAGGACGTGATGAGTTTACTGGGCAGGTTAAACTATATTTGTCGGTTCATTGCTCAGCTGACTACCATGTGTGAGCCCATATTCAAACTGTTAAAGAAAGATGCAACAATCAAATGGACGTCCGAATGTCAAGAAGCCTTCGACAAGATCAAGGAATATCTATCAAATCTGCCGGTGTTGGTCCCACCTCAGCCAGAGCAACCTCTTTTCTTGTATTTGATGATGTTGGAAAATTCTTTTAGTTGCATTCTGGGGCAACACGATATAACCGGCAAGAAAGAGCAGGCAATTTACTATCTGAGTAAGAAGTTCACTAGCTACGAGGTCAAGTATACTTTGTTGGAAAGAACATGCTGTGTTCTGACGTGGGTTGCTCAGAATTTGAGACACTGTTTGCAAGCCCACACTACCTACCTCATAACCAGGTTGGATCCTTTGAAGTACATATTCAAGAAATCGATGCCCACTGGGAGACTGGCAAAATGGCAAATCCTGCTCACTGAATTCGATATAATCTATGTTACTCGCACGGCAATGAAAGCCCAGGCATTAGCAGATCATTTAGCAGAAAACCCGATTGATGAGGAGTACCAACTATTGAATACGTACTTCCCAGATGAAGGAGTTAACTCAGTAGAACTTATCTCTGAAAACACTCGTACTTGGAAAATGTTCTTTGACGGACCGGTAAACGCAAGAGGTATAGGCATTGGAGCAATCTTGATATCACCTAATGGTCAGCACTATCCAGCTACAGCTAGACTCTGATTCTTCTGTATAAATAACACAGCTGAATATGAAGCCTGCATCATGGGCATGAATATGGCAATCGACCAGGAAGTGGAAGACTTATTGATCATGGGGGACTCCGATTTGATTATCCGGCAAGCACAAGGGGAGTGGGAGACTCGAGAAATTAAGCTCATACCGTACCGGCAACACGTGGAAGATCTCACTAAACGCTTCAAGTCAATAGAGTTCAGGTACATTCCTTGATGCCACAATGAACTAGCTGACGCACTCGCCACTTTAGCTTCAATGCTACCTTACCCAGGCAATGCTCATATTGATCCCCTGGAAGTTCAAATCAAAGAAAGGCACGATTTTTGTAATGCAGTTGAGGTGGAACCCAACAATCAGCCTTGGTATCATGATATCAAAAGATTAATGAAAACATAAGAGTATCCCGAGCAAGCCATTGGGGACCATAAGAGAACCATTAGACAACATGCAAGTGGTTTCTTTTTAAGTGGTGATGTTTTGTATAAAAGGAAACCGAACCTCAACTTGCTAAGATGCGTTGATGCCGAAGAAGCCAGAAGAATTATGCATGAGGTGCACGCAGGGGTGTGCGGACCCCATATGAACGAATATGTTTTGGCAAAGATAATCTTGCGAACAGGATATTATTGGATAACCATGGAGAAGGATTGCTTCAGCTTCGTTCGAAAATGTCATCAATGCCAGGTGCACGATGATTCGATTCATGCACCTCCAATGGAACTTCATCCGATGTCAGCACCTTGGCCGTTTGTTTCCTGGGGTATAGACGTCATTGGGCCAATCGAGCCGAAAGCTTCAAATGTGCATAGATTCATATTGGTTGCAATCGATTACTTTAAAAAATGGGTTGAGGCCATCACTCTCAAGGTGATCACTAAGAAAGCTATGGTAGATTTTGTACATTCCAATCTCATTTGTCGCTTTGGTATTCCTACAACTATCATTACCGACAATGCGACAAACTTGAATAGTCGTTTGATGGGAAAGGTATGTGAACAATTCAAGATAACGCACAGAAACTCTACCCCTTATTGGCCAAAAGCTAATGGTGTCGTCGAAGCAGCAAATAAAAACATCAAGAAGATTTTGAGAAAGATGATTCAAAACTCCAGGCAATGGCATGAAAAGCTGCCTTTTGCGTTACTCGGATATCGCACCACAGTGCATACATCAATCGGAGCCACCCCATACTTGTTGGTATGTGGAACTGAAGCAGTCATACCTGCAGAAGTAGAAATCCATTTGCTTCGTATAATCGTTGAAGCAGAAATTGAGGATAGTGAATGGGTTAAAACCTGGCTAGAGCAGCAGTCACTAATTGATGAAAAACAGATGGCCGCAGTGTGCCACGAGCAGTTGTACCAACAAAGAATGGCCCGCGCATATAACAAGAAAGTACGTCCCAGGAACTTTGAAGTGGGACAGCTTGTGCTCAGACGCATTCTCCCTCATCACCAAGAAGAAAAAGGAAAATTTGCGAAAAGGTCCATACATAATCTGAAAGATTTTGCCAAAAGGAGCATTGTATCTAGGAGACATTAAAGGAAACGATCCTGAAACAGCAGTCAATGCGGATGCAGTAAAAAGGTACTATGTCTAGACCTCCTGGGGTGATGGTTTTTGTGCAATTGAGATGACGGAGGCTCTCTTTTCCGCTACTCCAAACACTATCAATCCTTCGTAAACCCTTTGAGCTTGTTCTGTTTCTTTGATTACCCTCTTTGGAACCCGGAAGTACGAAAAAAAAACAAAACAAAAACAACAAAAACAAAATTATCTGTCTGAACTATGTTTTGACTTGATCCCGAAAGGGTACGTAGGCAGCCTCTCCCTGAGGTTCAGTCACACCAAAATAAAAATTCCAATTCCCCCAAAATTGAAACTGGGGTAGATGATATGATGGTTCGGCTATGAATCCGCCAAAATGGTTCCAAAGTTGTAGTTCCTCCCAAATCCTTTTTACCCAAAGACCTTATTTAAGTCCTTCCGATCAATTGGCAAAGGCAAGGAAGTGGAAAACGTCATTGTTGGAATCAGATACAATTCGAATTGAGAGAAATAAAATGAGAGAGTCTTATCGATGAAAACCTTCGGGCACCATAAGGCGATGGTGAGTAGAGAAAATGAAAATGAGAGAGTCTTATCGATGAAAACCTTCGGGCACCATAAGGCGATGGTGAGTAGAGAAAATGAAAATGAGAGAGTCTGCTTAGTGAAAACTCAGCAAATAGCACTATCAGGAGACGGTGAGAAGAGAAATGAGAGAGGTCGATTGGCAAAAACACGCAAAGGGCGCTGTTGGCCGAAAAGAAGGCATCTCATCACTAAAAGGGTCCTGGCAAGGTTCCTTGGTTTTTGAAATGCGTATCAATGGGTTCACGAGAAGCTGGAAAGTTTGTGTGGGTCGGGCGTCTAGTCCAAGAAGCATGTCATGTTCATTTGAAGCTAGCATGCACACCCCAAACAAGTCCTTCTTTTCCCCCGAAAGGGACGCTTCTCTTTAAATTCATTCGCTTGCCTTTTGTATATTTCTTCCTTGAATCCCTTTCAGTTTAACACTGATTTTGAAATTACTACAAAGAAAGGTGGCAAGATTGGTTCTATCAAGCTCCGCTTGGTCAGAGTCGAAGAAAATGCCCAGCCTCAGCGAGTGCGTCAGGCCAATCCTGACTGACCATAGTGTTTGATGTTCTCAAAGCAAAAACATCTGAAAAGAAAGAAAGTCAAAGACAAAGGTACCGAAGGCAGAATAAAGTGAAAAAGACAGAGCCCACATAGGCGAGTCATAATGAAACCCTGAGACTTGAACCCGGTCGGTTTGAAAAGAGATTCACCTTCAAAGACAACAAGCAACAAAGTTCTCAACAGAAAAGGGGCCGGGATCAAGCAAATAGGATGATCAAGGCCACAAAACAAACCACCGTTTCAAACTAACAAATTGTTCTTTGTTGAAAACAGGTGCAATCAAAGCAACCATGCAAGAATGTAGGTGCAATCCAAAAGAAATGAAATACGCAAGCGCTGAAACAACTTTATAACAAGGAACCGATCAAAAGGAAGTTCTCCCCAGAATTCTTTCATTCTTTTTGCTAAATAAAATGGAAAATATCTAAAACAAGAGAAAAAGAAGAAGAAGAAGAAGAAAGAAATTAAAATGAAAATCTCAAAAAAAAACAAATCATGGTAGCATAGGACCCCATGCCTTAACCATCCCGGAATAACCCGTGGACCTCCCTGGCATAACCCAAGGACCATTTTCTTTTATCCCGGCATAACCCAAGGACCACCCTAGCATAACCCTAGGAGCTTTTTCTTTCCAAATCCCGGCATAACCCATGGACCTCCCTGGCATAACCGTAGGAGCTTTTTCTTTCCAAATCCCGGCATAACCCGTGGACCTCCCCGGCATAACCCTAAGAGCTTTTTCTATCCAAATCCCGACATAACCCGAGGATCTCCCGGGAATAACCCTAGGAGCTTTTTATTTCCAAATCCCGGCATAACCCGTGGACCTCCCTGGTATAACCCTAGGAGCCTTTTTCTTTCCAAATCCCGGCATAACCCGTAGACCTCCCTGGCATAACCCTAGGAGCTTTTCTTTTCAAATCCCGGCATAACCCGAGGACCTCCCTAGCATAACCCTAGGAGCTTTTTCTTTCCAAATCCTGGCATAACCCGTGGACCTCCCTGGCATAACCCTAGGAGCTTTTTCTTTCCAAATCCCGGCATAACCCCTGGAACTTCCTGGCATAACCCTAAAAGCTTTTTCTTTCCAAATCCCGGCATAACCCGTGGACCTCCCTAGCATAACCCTAGGAGCTTTTTCTTTCCAAATCCCGGCATAACCCATGGACCTTCCTGGCATAACCCTAGGAGCTTTTTCTTTCCAAACCCCGGCATAGCCCGTGGACCTCCCTGGCATAACCCTAGGATCTTTTTCTTTCCAAACCCCGGCATAACCCGTGGACCTCCCTGGTATAACCCTAGGAGCCTTTTCTTTCCAAATCCCGGCATAACCCGAGGACCTCCCTGGCATAACCCTAAGAGCTTTTCCTTTCCAAATCCTGGCATAACCCGAGGATCTCCTTGGCATAACCCAAGGAGCCTTTTCTTTCTAAGTCCTGGCATAACCCAAGGAGCCTTGTTTCTCCCTAAGTCCCGGCATAATCCGAGACCATTTTTCTTGTTCGGCATAACCCGGTCATCTTCTAGCATAACCTAGATTCGTTCAAAGAGATACAAAATCCTGATTTAATTACTTAGATATGTTTCACAACTAACTCATGAAATTTTCCTAGTGAAAACTGGGGCAGAAATTTTCGTTTGTTTGTTTGTTTTGGTATCTTAAGCATGTTGATCTTAATACACAAGGTGCGAGACGTCCAATGGAATAAATCTCAATTTAGAATCAAGAAAAGAACAAAAGAACAAAAGAAATGAATTCAAACGTGAAGCAAGTAAGGGTGTGGATTGCTTAAAACTTGATTGAAGTCACAAGCTCCGTCGATCCTGTCTTAACCCAATGCTGCATAAAGAAGTAAACACCTATAACTTATGAGCATCAAGATTCAGATCAGAGTCTGCAGCAAAATCAGCTAAGACTCAAGATCAAGCTCCAAGAGAAATATAGATAGGAATCTTGTAACTCATAGTTGATAGGCATAGCTAGCTTAGCTTTGATTTTCCTTTTTTGGTGTAATAAGGAGGTCAGCAAGAAGTAGCAAAAGCAACAACAATGAAATCACAGCTCCTGGTAGTCCCAGCTACCAGACACTCCCGAAGTACACTGACCTGATTCCTTTTTAGCCCAGGATATATAGGCAACCTCTGAGACAGGGTGCGGTCAACTCTTTCAAAATGCTTCACACGGAATATTCAAATGGGAAAAAATCGCTCGTTTCCGCTCACTTATCTTTGCACGAAAACTCTCTGTGTTTTCGAGCAAAGAGGGGAAGTTGTGAGCACATGATTTTTTCCCTAAGCAAATTATTCCCAAAAAATTCAAACGGATGATTTCTTTTATTATTTTTGCAATTTTTTGTGAATTTTTGTGTTATTTTCAGTTCATTGTTTGCATTTTATTGGTGCATTTTAATTCATTAAAAAATATAAAAAAAATACATTTGGCATGTACATTTAAGGTGTAATGTTACATTTTAGGATTTATTAGAAAATTAATTATTTCATAAAACAAAAATAAAAAAATATAGTGTAGTTTTCATTTTAGTTTTGATTTCTCGAATAATTTTAGGTTTAATTAGTTTTTCTTTAATTCTAGGAATTAATTTGGCTTTTGTTAGATCAAAATTAAAAGAAAATTAAAATAACAAGAGGAAAATAACAAAAATAAAAACAAAAACAAAAGAAATAGAAGAGAGAAATCAAGAAAAAGAAAAAAAAAATTTGTCTTTGGAACATATCAGGATTTGGGCAATTGATTCAGCCCAATTTTCCAATCACACCCAAATATACCACGTCCAAACATGCCCAAATTGTGTTGATCCAGTCCGGTCCAAGACACCCGAACCGACGTCGTTTTTATGGCCAATTAATCCGAGCCATTCATTCCTTCTAATCTAACAGCCCATATCTGTCCTTGGCAAATTATAAAAGTGTCCGACTAATAAAAATAAAAAACTAAAAGATATCCTTCTCCCTCCTCGTACCCAACCTCTGTTACGCCGCCAGGGCCCTCCGCTGCAAAACGCCGCCGGAAATCGTCTCCGACAGCGGACCTCCAAACGACTCCAAAATAACACTCCGAATTCCCCTTCCCTTCCTCTATTCAAATCCATAATCCATTTTCCTCAAATCACCACCCAAATTATCGAATTTCAAATCCAAAATCTGGCCAAAAACCTCATTTCACCCAAACCCAATCAAATTAACACCATGTGTTCTCCTCATTCTCCTCTTTACGAATCTGTACCCCTTGACCCTCGAATCATCCGGAAAGTTCTCAAATATTGCATTAAAGGCAGCCCCAAAACCCTAGCTTTGTGAGTCGAATCTTCTATGGATGGCTTGACCATTACAAGGTTTAGCCGTGTATTTTCTCATGGAAAACACACGGTTAAACACTAATATTGGTCAAGCAACTTCAAGCCAAGCCATCTCGGGTCAATTTCAAGCCGAAATTAGTAAGTCTTCTCCTCTTTTGATTATATTTTCTTCTTTCATGTTTGGTCAATGGTTCTTATTCTTCTTTATTGATGATTCTGTTTTTTTATTTGCTTGGTCGAAGTTCTTAAGTAATTAATCAGTGTTAACTCTCGTTCATGGATTTTCTCTTTGTTGATTAGTTTAGTTAATTCAGTATTGCTTATTCTATCTGGATTAGCCAGGTTTTAGTATTAGGTTAATTTCAGATTAATTTTAGTTACGTTTGATTGTAGTTATTAATTTTTGCTCGATTAGTATTTCTCTGAGAACAATTAGTTAGACACTATCAATTTAGATGATTGGATATAGCTGAATAGTTTAGCCTTTAATTAATTTTAGTTGAATTTTAACTAGTACAAAAGGGGTTTAGGCTGCTTGTAATATCAAGAAATTTGAAAGGTTTTAACAGATGGAATAGTTTCTGGGGGAGGTCACATGTGAGGGGGATTTCAGGTTCTATTTGGGGAAGGGTATGATGCTAGTTTTGGGGGGAAAATGAATGAAAGGTTCTAGAAACCTCTAGTCCCTGATTTTGCCTAGAAAAGGCATTGAATTCTGCCTAAGAAAAACAAGTTTGAAACCTCACAATTCCCCCCAAAAACTAGTCCATAGTTTCATAATCCAAATTTGAATTTCAAAAAAAAAAGTTCTAGATTTGAATTGTGAACTCATCTTTTCCATCCTAGAAAAATCAAAAAAAAAAAAATATATACAAAGCTATAGAGAAAAACACAAAAAATTACACTATCCTATTGAATTATTAGGTTCATTTCAAGTTTAGCAATGGCAATGCATCTTCTAGCTTAGGTATTAAGCACTGGTTGAAGTTCAATAGAGTTCCTAGGTGAATTTGGGTGCTTTTGGTCTAGTTGCCTCTGATTTCGATAATTTTTGGTTATTGACTTAGCTGTTTTGGTCTTCTACTGGATTCATTTACCTGTTAGTTCCTTTTGGGTTTCTACTGAAGCTGTGTTGGCTCGAATTTAGTCTGTTGCTGCTAGTTTAAACTTCATCTAATTGATCCACTGCTGATCATCCTTTTCTCTTCTATTTCCTTGCACTTTCAGGTACATTTTTGAGCCTGTTTTGATGTAATCTCACCAAATGAAATGGAAACGAAATTACCACTTGATATGTGTTGAAGGTTGCTGTGTGTTGTTAGTTCAATTTGCTACAATTAGTTTAAGACTTCGTTTTGGATAAACTCCTTATTTTAGCTTATTTGTAGTGGACTGTTAAGCTATTCATGTATAATGAACTGTTCGAACTATCAGATTTGTAATTATTTATTAGCCCTATCTGTTTAATTTCATTTCAAGTAGACATGATTTGGAATCAAAAGGTAATTGAAACAGGAGAATGGATACTGAGATTTGTATGCCTCGTTTGTTCTATCAACTGGAATCTGGATGTTATTTAGACTGATTTGGGCTATTATAATTATCAACTGGTATTAGTCCATGAACTAGCCTAGGGATTTTGTGTTTTGATAGTTATAACTATTTTAGTTCATATGTTGGAGCTAGCCTCAATAGTTTATTATTTAGATTTGGTTTGGAATTTGAGTTGACAATTGAGTTGCCATCACTATTGCTAAGGTTGAATCTATAGGATAAACATAATTGGAATTTCAAATTGAGTAGTAACGTTGAGTAGAACAACTTGAATCAATCTGAGAATGCTTCGTTGCCTTTGTGTTATTGTGCCCAATCTGTTCACCTTTGGTAATAAATCCACCAGTAACGTAAAAGTAGTTGTCCAATGCTTCATTGATTTAAGTAAAAATGGTCTTTCTTGCTTTAAACGATTGAACACTTCGACTAATTGGAAGACTTTCAGTAAGTGGTATTCAACTCACATTACGGCTGGGTTTGGGCCCTTGTACCTTCATAGACAACTTTTATTGGGCCAAATTAGAGGGTTTAAATAACTCTGCTTCCATTCGTTTACAATACTTTTTTTTTAATTACAGATTAGGGCCCTTTTCTTCATTTTTTTAGAGACAAATAAAAAAAATATAAAATGTAGTCACTTTAGGATTGCCTCTAAAATAAAATATAAGATGAGCCTCGCCAAATATAATGCAAATTGCGGGGCCCTCAATGAATTTTATATTAAAATACTTAGAATTCGGGATGGGCCGTTTAGCGAATTTTACGGCCTTTCCAAAAGATAACAATACGTTAGTCGCTTTTAGGTGCGTTTTTAATAATTTTTACCTTACTAAATACGGGTGTGCATTTCATGCAACCCAAGTTCAAATCCAAAAATATTGAATAGGAATGTGTCGAGGATCCGGGTGCATTTCATGTGATGTGATCCGAAAATACATTCTTAAACGACGTTCACTTTCGTAAAAAAAAAATATTAAAAAGCGGTAAATAATCATAAAAATTGCACTATAGGTTGGAGCATGTAAAAATTAGATTTTAGCCATTTATAATAATTTAAGCGACCGTGCTAGAATAACACCTTCCCTCGAGTCAACAGAATTCCTTACACATAATCTCTGGTTCGCAGACTCCAATTGGGAAGTCGACAATTTTCCTCGATTTGGGATTTAAATTAAATCGGTGACTTGGGACACCAAAAAGCCAATCCTATCCCAAGTGGCGACTCTAAAAATAAATAAATAATCCAAATTCGAATAATGTCACTTTAAATGAAAAAACTCTCTTATACATTTATCCTTCGGGTTGGGTGTGTAAAAAGGAGGTGTGACACCAGTTATATGCTAAGTTTTCAAGGTGCGAGTTTTGGTTGGATTTCGTTGCCTTTTTGGGGCTCGTTCTATCAACAGAGGATATTTAGGTGGATCCTAAGAAGATTGAGGCAGTTCAAACCTGTCCTAGACCTACTTCAGCCACGGAGATCCGTAGTTTCTTGAGTTTGGCGGGTTATTACCATCGATTTATGGAGGGGTTTTCATTTATAGCAACCCCACTGACCAGATTGACCCAGAAAGGTGCCCCATTCAGATGGTCAGACGCAGGGACGTACGCAAAACTTTTAGTATGCGGTGTCACAAAAAATTGATCGCCGATGAGCCAAAGGAGTTCGGAAAGATGATGAGATTGGGAAGCCGAGTACAGTAGTAGCAAGCTAGCACAAATAATTATTGCCAATTCAAGAAGGGATTATTCTGAATTAATCATTTAAAAGGTGTTAAATAAAATTATTATTTCCTTTATATTGTAAATCATTCTTTTTCACATTAGTGTGTACTCTTCATTATGTGGCATGGGTCAGAGGTTCGAATCCCCCAAAAAATTTCAGCCCTTTTTTTGGAGTAGCAAGCTCATAAAAATTAAAAAATTAGATAAGCAGGGAGTCAAACCCTGGACCTTTACTATCTTAATCAAAGGCTTAACCATTGAACTAATACCTGAATATTGTCAAGTGGTGTCACTTCAGATAATAAGTAAGAATTTACTGTTCGCATATCATTTATAGTAGCGGTTTTAATCAAAATTTCCTACGAAGCAGTGTCACATGACACCGCTTCGATGTACGTGCGTTCGCCCCTGGTCAGACAAGTTTAGGAGAGATTTTATAAGCTCAAGACTGCTTTGACTACGACACCGATATTGGTATTGGACACAGATTCAGGATCTTATATGGTATATTGTGATGCATATCATATTAGACTAGGTGCGGTATTGATGCAGGTGGCCAGGTAATTTCATATGCTTTGCGGCAGTAAGGTTCACGAGAAGAATTACCCCATTCATGACCTAGATCTGGCAGTCATTGTTCAGGTGTTGAAGATTTTAAGGCACTATTAATATGGCATGCCGTATGAGATATTCACAGATCATATGAGCTTGCGGTATTTTTTCAAGTAGAAGGAGCTCAATTTGAGGCAGAGGAGGTGGTTGGAGCTTTTGAAAGACTATGATATCACCATCTTGTATAATCCCAGGAAGACCAATGCGGTGACCGATGCTTTGAGTAGGAAGTCAACTAGTATGGGCAGCCTTGCATACATTCCAGTCAATGAGAGACCACTTGTGTTAGAGGTTCAAGCCTTGACCAATAAGTTCGTGAGGTTGGACATTTCTGAGCCTAGCCTGTTCTAGCTTGTATAGTCGCTCGGTCTTCTTTGTTTGAGAGAATCAGAGATCGATAATATGATGAACCTTATTTGCTTTTCCTAAGGGACACAGTACGGCACGGTGGTGCCAAGTAGGTTACTGTTGGAGATGATGGAGTTTTGAAATGCAGGGTCGTATTTGTGTGCCTAATGTGGATGGACATTGTGAGTTAATTCTTGAGGAGATCCACAGTTCCCGGTATTTTATTCATCTGGTGCCCCCAAGATGTACTAGGACTTGCAGCAACATTATTAGTGGAGGAGAATGAAGAAACATATACCTGCATATGTGTCTCGGTGACTAAATTGTCAGCTAGGGGCGTGCATTCGATTTATCGATTCGATTTTGACCCTTATCGATAATTACTTATCGATTATCGATTTGTACATATCCTTATCGTTATTATTTCAATAAGGTTTTGATTTTTTTGATTTTTATTTATCGGTTTTTGGGGCTTATCGATTCGGTTATCGATTACACCAATAAGAAAATTTATGGGATTTCACAAAAAGTATATCGCTACAAACACGCCTAAATAATATGGACAAAAAGAAGCTCAAATAATACGATCACCATTTATAACATAAAAATTGTGTCAACAAGAACATGCAATGAAACTAAAGTAAGGGATCAAATGTATGCCACCAACACTACAACGGTACAAAAAAACTCATAGTACATCATCACGACTAATTTTGTTTTCCATTAATTTGAACTTTATTCCCTTGAGCTTTAAATATGATCATTCCTTAAATGTGGTAGAGGAAATAATAGGGTTAGGGACTTAGGGTAAAGGAAAGGATATTATAGAATAAGGGTAAAAAAAATTAAATTAAATTTTAATTTTTTTAAAAAAAATTAAAAATTTAGTATATCTTATCGATTTATCAATAAACCGATAACCGAAGAGGACAAAATCGAAATCGATAACTCGATAAGGAAAATTTCGAAATCGAAATTGAAATCGATAAACGGATAACAAATAATCGATTCAATTTATCAATAAACTGATTCAAATGCACACCTCTATTGTCAGTAGGTAAAGCGTGAGCATCAGAGACCCGGTGGTTTGCTCCAGAAGTTGGAGATTCCTGAGCGGAAGTGGGAGTGTATGACTATAGATTTCGTTTTGGACTCCCACGGACTAAGAAGAAGTTCGATGCAGTTTGGGCCATTGTGGACAGGATGACCAAGTAAGCGCATTTCATTCATGTTGTAGTTACTTATTCTTTACAGCGGTTGGTAGAGGTTTATATCCGCGAGATTTTCCATCTTCACGGTGTGACCATGTCTATCATTTCTGATCAAGGTACGCAGTTCCCCTCACCCTTTTGGAGGGCAGTACAACATGACTTAGGAATGCGGGTTGAGCTAAGTACAAGATTTCATCCTCAGATAGACGGGCAGTTCGAGCTCATTACTAAGATATTAGAGGATGTGCTTCGTGCTTGTGTTATAGACTTCGGAGGTTCGTGTGATCAGTTCTTTTCGCAGGTGGAGCTTTCCTACAACAACAGTTATCCGTCGAGCATTCAAATGGCTCCCTATGAGGCATTATATGGTAGGCGGTGCCGATCGGTAGTCGGATGGATTGAGTTGGGGGAGGCTCGATTTTTGGATACAAAGTTAGTAGAGGATGCCTTGGATAAGGTCATGATTATACAGGATCGACTCTGAACAGCTCAGTCTAGGCAGAAGAGTTATGCCAACCATAGAGTTCGTGATGTTGCATTCATGGTCAGAGATATAGTGTGATTCAGATGTCATACATGAAAGATGTGAAGAGGTTCGGAAAGAAGGGTAAATTGAGCCCTAAGTATATTAGGCCTTTTGAGATTCTTGAGTGAGTGGGAAAGGTGGCCTACAGGCTCGCGTTTCCACCTAGTTTATCAAAAGTTCATCCGGTGTCTATGTATCCTTGCTCCAAAAGTATCACGACAATCCATCCCAGGTGTTAGATTTCAACATTGTCTAGCTGGACAAAGATTTGACTTATGAGGAGGAGCCGGTGGCTATTCTAGCCTGGAAGGTATGTCAGTTGATATCGAAGAGTTTTCCCTCATTTCGAGTGTATTGGAGAGGTCAGCTCGTGAAGGCAGCTACCTGGGAGTCCGATTCAGACATGAGGAGAAGATAACCCTACCTTTTCACCGATCCAGGTACTTTTCTATGTCCATTTGAGGACGAATGGTTATTTTAAAGGTAGAGAATGTGATGACTCAATAGGTCATCTCGTGTTTTGAAACCTAATTTTGTGATCCGAAACCTTAAAAATCATGTTTAGGCCTTCCTCGACTTGCGTGAGCAGTTTGGGCGTCCTCCGGAAAGCTTTTATGTTAAAAACTATTAAAAATGAGAAAATTTGCCTGAAATTTCATTTGGGTTGATTCTAGTTAATGTTTTTGGTAAAACAGGCCCAGATTCATGTTTCGACGGTCCCAGAGGGTTTGTATCATGATTTGAGAATTGGGGGTATGCCCAGAGTCGAAATCGGAAGTCCCTAGCCCGAGATATCAGAATTTGTCGAAATTTGTTAGATAAAGGCTAAATGCATTTGAGATGTTTGACCAATATTTGACTTCATGGATAACGGGTCCGTATTTTGGTTTCGGAACCCGATATAGGTGTAAGCACTTGATTTTTGCCCTATATGACAAATACTCCCAAAAATTCAAAATAAAATAGTTTTGGGTTGTGTGTGATTTTTGTGGATTTTCGTGTTATTTTTCTTGTATTGTTTACATTTGTCTGTACATGTTTATTTGTTAAATTAATATAAAATACAAAAATATGTTACATTTGCCACTAGGATATAACTCTAGATTTAGGAGTAATTAAGTTTGTTTTACGAAAATAGAAAATCACAAAAATATGTAATCTTTGCATTTTTAGCATTTAATGTCCAAATTGTGCGATTTTATTTTAATTGATATTTAATTTTGTGTGATAATT